>JANCMA020292521.1:0-12172 GCA_024336925.2 Zoanthus solanderi | reverse complement strand
ATAATAATAATAATAATAATAATAATAATAAAGAACATTAC
Organism: Zoanthus solanderi; assembly: GCA_024336925.2. Lineage (NCBI taxonomy): Eukaryota > Metazoa > Cnidaria > Anthozoa > Zoantharia > Zoanthidae > Zoanthus > Zoanthus solanderi. Next base: position 12,131 of record JANCMA020292521.1, on the reverse strand, counting down.
GTTTATTGCTTTTAAAACTTTTTGTAAATATTCAGTTGATGCTTTTAAAAAGTGTCTAACCTCCTCTAAAACCGAACTGAAAATGAACAACAACAACACCAACAACAACAACAAAACAACAACAACGACAACAACAAATCTTTATTAATAAACAAATAATTTTACAAAAGTATTGACCGCAGCTAGCAAGGTTATTCGAAGCGGGCAATGTGTACAAATATAAGAAATAAAGGCTAAAGGCTATTTAACTAAAGAAAGTTTATAGTTTGCTAATAAATGAAATAAAATTTGTAATATGAATGAGGACTAGATAACAGACTAAAGGAAAAAGAATTAAATAAATTGGAGTGGATAATAAGCCTCTGGTTTTGAAAACAAGCAATAAAAAGTTAATCAATCATTGACCCATTGATTTTATAATATCAGCTTGGAGTGCAGTAACCGGAAATGGCTAAATTAATTGACGTGTGCGGCATTTACTTCCTGGTAACAGATCACAGATTTGCCCATTATACCATCAACCCGAGCTTTGCTTCGTAGTGAATAAGTTAAAAATCAAAGGGAGATAAAAAGAGAGCGCTTGCATACATCCAGCGTTATATATTGGTTTCATATTTCACCGTCATTGAAACATACAAAGCAATTTTGTAAGTGCTTAGTTTCCAGTGAAACATTGCGATCTATATAATAATAGCTCTTATGTTTAAGAAAATTTCAAGATGAACCCTCGAATTTTTCAAGAACGCTCAGTTTCGACACAATAATTAGGCTTTTCAAAAAGATTGAAGAGTGTCAGTTTAAAAGTTAAAATACGCTAAAACACCGCAAAGTTGCAAAACTGGAAAGCAAATTGCGTTTTCACAATTAGGGTAATTGTCATAGATTTAATCGTTGTTTGCCATTATACGTGATTGGCTGACTGTAGATAGTTATATCTCTTTTGATATTGCTTACCATTTATTCACGTAAGACTTGACGTATAAATTAAGTGTGTAACAGCTTAGCAATATTAGCAAATTTAAAACTAATCTACAATAAAAGCTTTTATTTTCTTTTTTAAAACCAGCAAAATAGAAAGACAAGGATTAAACTAAAGCCAAAACTTTTAATTTGAAAATTTATTTAAAACTTAGCAATAGTTTATGCAATCGACTTCCAGGCTTGCAGTAGAAATACAAATTTTCGAGCAGGCGAAAACGCTCGACTGCGTTTCGGGTATTCTCTGATCTGCTCTCGAATTCTCCCAAACTTTCTCCTCGGCTTTCACCAAGCTATGAAGGCAGGGAGTACATGTTGTATTTTTTAAATGAAAACCTCGTAGATATTTATAATCAATATTGATTCGACTTCTGAGAATTATTATTATTTTTTATGTTTCACAAACGGAAGAAATAAAATTTGCTTGTTTGTTACAATATCAGATGTTTGTTTAATAACATTTCACTCTACTAAAAAAATGATATCAATATCAAGTGTTGTGGAAAGAAACGTATATGTTAAAAATGATAGATTATAATTTGTTGAAGAGAAACTCGCACAGCAACTTAAAATAGATTTTAAATTGTCACTAATTCTTATATTTCTTGTAATTAACTAGCTTTATTTTTCAAACTCTCATTAGTTTTGCGTCAAGTTTCCCATTAAAATAATCTCACAATCGTTTAATTTGTTTTAAAATAGAACAACTTTCTAAAACTTGGCGTAGAGGAAGCTCGTAACTCACAGTATATCATTAAGCACAGATCCATAGCTTCTCGCTTGCTATATAAACTTCTTTCACAGTGCTTTACACCGGCAGACTTTCAATTGCTATATATTCCATTGCTGGAAAAAATGAAAAAAATTCTTGCTGTAGGATTTGTATTCGCATTTTTGGTACACCGAGGTAATTTATTTCTCAAATTGTTAATTCTGGTTTAAATTGATATTTTTAATAAGTCTTGCTGTAATATTGAATATTTTAGAAATTGTTAAAACTGCATGAATGGACTACACTCGTCTACAATAGCACTTTATATATTTCAATTGTTAACGGGTACAGCCGTTAGCTTGCAACATGGTAAATACTTTTACCCTTCAAGACAAAATCTAGAATGAACTGATAGCACCAATCATTTCTATTCTCTTATCAAAACAAGCAAAATGAATAGTGATTTTATAGTTTCTTTAACTGCTTCAAACATTATGTCGCGTTTTCTAATAGTTAAGTGAATACTAATATCGACTACAGAGATTCTTAATTGATCAGTCAATCTTTTGTGGCAACCAGCAGTTTCCTTTCTAAACAGAAGTGCATATCATATGTATACATTTTGCAAAATGGCCCGACATAATCCTTTCTCAGCTAGTTTCTACTATAAAATGACCCTATGTCGTCTTTACTCAGTTGGTTTCTATTACATAATCTCCCGATATAGTTCTTACTCAATTGGTTTCTACAATATAATCGTCCAAAATGATACTTACTCAGTTGGTCTCTCCTTGAATTTGACCTGTAAAAACTTTTATCTGCGTTTGAATAACAAAACCCTCTAGTTAGAGGTCATTGGTATGTTTTTAAACAGAAGTAGCCACACATGCACACCAGTTATTGCTGCAAGATCCTCAGCGGTGTTTGTTTAAAAACACCGACCATCAAAAGCCAACCAAGGCAGTTGGAGTACACTTTGTTTCACGCGTTTGCCCCCTTAGGATGTGCAACTAGAATACTCTTAATTTTAGAACGAACAGCTTCTTTTCCAAGGTGATGGATCAACAGCGCACGCTAAGGATCCAGTCTTGACATTAATTGGTTGTTAAGAACTTTGTCAGGAAGACTTTTTAAAGTTGCAAAGCTTAACTTGTATTTCTGTTGTCGTTCCTGGAGTCTCATATACTTCATCTGCCACAAAACGGACTGACGTGCAGGCTTCGATTAGAACGATGCTTTGATGGATTAGCATTGCCAACTTTGTTGAAGGCTCTTCTACGATTATATATTTCGAATTACACGCTTAGTAAAGATCTCCACCCAGAATTGTGATAGAGAATGGTCGAGTGGTACTTAATTCATCGTGCGTCCCTTGTCCGCCAGTGGCCCGGGTTCGATCCCACTCAGTCGGACGTGTTTTCTCCGGTTTTCCTCCTAAAAGAAACTAGCCATCTCCCAAGCTAGTAATGGGCGACTTTTATATTCAAATAATAGCTAAACCAATTGAGACGCAAATGAGTTATTCATATTTTAAAATAAGATTATTTTATATTAAGATCCGTTTCACAAAAACGTTTAAGCAATTGCCGTATTTTGAGTTCTGTTATTTTAGAGTACTGGCCGATAAAAGGAAGTTTAAAATAGCGCGTATTGTTTTCATTATTAACGTTGCGGTGTTTTTGATCAGAAGGCTTGTTAAGATACCGCTTGAAGGTTTTGTCAATGATGTGTGAAGGAAAGGAATTACGTTTGAGAGAGTCTGAAAGCTTAATTAAATCGTTGTGAAAACCGGAAGAAGTGTTGTTGATTTTAAAGGTTCTGTCAGTGAGAGTTCGGATAAGGCCAATTTTATAACGGAATGGATTAAAACTAAAAAAATTTGTTAAGAGACCAGTGTAAGTTTTTTTTATGAAAAATTGAAAAAACACATACTTGTAACACATATCACTTATCATTCTATTAATCTGATGATGGCATAAGCATGCCGAAACATGCCTTTGAAAATAGTTGTCCGTGTTCTTCAGTTTTTATCTATATTGTTATTATTACGAAATTTTATATCTAATGATTCGAGCACGGTGGCTACCATCTCTACTATCGTCGCCTTTCAGTTTAGTAAGGTGTGACGTCATTAATCCGGATCATCTCTTACTATTTCAATATTAAGAGTACAATAAAAAAAGGGTAATCCATGCAAGAAATCTAGAACTGATAAGAAATTCTTTTTTAATTTGGAGTAATAAAAAAGGCATCAAATGACACATCCACCTCACAGTTTACGGAGTTCTGATGATCAGTAACATTCCTGAAAGGATTTGAATTAGTTTTACCTAGGTTTCTACAGTTCGGTGTTCCAACAGCAGTGTGGACTCGCGTTCCCTGGATTTCTCTGCCGTCTTTATCCACGCAGTATGCATAACGGTTGTCATACTGGGTCGGGTAGTAGCTCCCATCGCGTCGACACTGAGGAACAAACCGTCTAATGATATAATTCCTATAAGCTTCCTGGTAGTCTTTTTGACAAGGAGTGAGGTCGGCCCCTGCGAAAAAGGGAGTTTTAGCTAACAAAAATTTTATATTTAGTATAATGATAACGGAATGATGTGTTGATGATAATGGTGATGATGATAGACTATGATGTTTAAAATGATGGTGATGATTATGATGATAATGGTGATGATGATGATGATGATGATGATAGATTATAGTGATGTTTAAGATGATGATGATGGTGGTGGTGGTGGTGATGATGATGATGATGATGATTGTAATGATCTGAAGATGATGATGATGGTGATAATGATAATGATGGTGATGATAATAATAATGGTGATGATGATGAAGATGATGATAGATGATGTTCAAAATGATGGTGGTGGTGATAGTACGGTAACCTGGGCGACAGTAATGGTGCTAATAGACGTAATACTACCAGTAAAAGAAATAGCATTTGGCGAATCAATATGGTGTGAAGCATATTTTATTGAAAACGCATCGGACACTGTTAAGATTATAAAAAAAGTTAATATTCACCAAAAAAGAACAAAATGTAAGCTTTGAGAACACTGATTCAGGATTTGTACTTAAATTGTGAACTAAATTCTAATCTTTCCAAATTTCGCCGCCTCAGTTTACACCACCAATTAAATACATCTTAGAAAAGCAGAAACGACCTATCGATTAAACAAGATCGCCAACCAATGTTCCTTACAAGTTGTTCAAACGTATAACCGCTTACCTAACCGCGGACACAGAACAACTCTTGTTGAACGTGTGCCGACAATTTCTCTGCCATTATTATCCACACACCAACAATACTGGGTACCTCGATGACACTGAACTTCTTCATAGCTACCATCGTTTCTGCACTTTGGTACAAAGGCTCCAGGAACAAGACGCGCCCGCTTACTTCGCTTTTGACAATCAGTTAGAGAATCTGAGACATGAAACAGTTAATAAATAATATTTCAACATGTTGAAACTGTATTGTAATATTTCCACGGTTGAAGTAATAAAGAGTGTATCATTCATGGAGGACGTGTGGTTGGTGCTGAACTAAAAAAAACCTGAGTTCTTGAGCTCAACTTGTTAATGTATGGATAGAAACCTCATTAACCAATTTACGCCCATGACTAATCTTTCAACCTAAATGTGATGATGAATATAAACTTGTAATGTTGATTTTCATCAACCCAAAGTTGATTGATTCACCCATTTTATCTGCTCGCACTTTTATATATTTTTTAAACATTCAACCTGACTACGTTTGAGCCTATAAGCAGTGAAACAAACTTTTCGTTTTCTGAACTACAACAAACTATGTTTTTTCCCTTGAAGATTACAATAACGGTATTTATATTGCTAAGATAAAAGAAGAAGAGGGGGCTGATCGCCTGAAATAATCGAAGTCGTAATCAGAGCTTCTCTTTCAACTTGTACTTTAAGACAAAAGTTATAAAAGAGGCCACAAACCATAGTTCACCTAAATGTAAAAATATTCTAAATCTAGATATAATGGTCAGTTCTTCTTTTAATGGCTCATACAGTACCATAATGAAAGGAGGTGGACTTTAAGGTGTTTATTAGAATAGGAGTGCTTAAACCCCAAGCTGAATTGAAGCAAACTACCCAGAAAGAGTAGCTTTTAGTAACACTGCCTTAAATAAGACTAATTTTATTTGAATTGTTTAATAAACTTCATAATGTAGCACAACATCTAATACTATTTATTCAATGCTCTAATTGTAACATGCTTTACAACGGTGAAACTGGCCGCCATTTAGGTGATCGCATCAGAGATCACCTTTACGACATATGCAAATATGACCAATCTAAACCTTTCTTTTGCCATTTAATTCTTCTAATCATTCTATTTCTGATTTTGCAGCATTTGGTCTTTCTATCATCAACGGCGGTAAAGATTGTTGCAAGACTAAAGAAATGCGACTAATTCACTCTTTTGGCACTCTTAATCCCCACAGGATAAATGAACGCTTCACTTCTGTTAACCTTCTGCTGTCCTGGAACCTTATTGTTTTTTAAACAAATTTTTTTCTCACACATCTCTATCCTTTTGTTTCCTTTTGTTTTTACAGTACATACCTATTTCATTATGTTATCTTGCTTTGCATCGCTATATAATAAACACCTCTTTGTTTGTAACCCATGCATTCACTCCGACGAAGGACTACAGTCCGAAACATCAGTTTTTTTAAAAATTCATTCACTACGGTGTAAAATTTATAAATTTAATTATTTATAAAATGACAGCACTTAAAATCCTTTCTTGCTCTTTTCTTGAAAAGGTATTTTTTTTGTTTTTATGAGCCCACCAATGTTTCATCTTTTAAAAAATATGTTTTAAAGCTATACATGCATGGACTATAAATTTTCCACAGACCTTGCATTAATGGAGCTTCAAAAACCTTTTGACAATTTTAAATTTCCATTCTTGAGATGTTTTTTTTTGTCAGTTGACACCTTTTGAGGTAATTGATGAATAAATTCTAACTTTAAAAGTAGATTTAAAAAATAACCTAGCTTGCTTTTAAATAGAACTCACTGACACTTTATTCGAGATCAAATAGCACTCTTTCTGATCAAGTGTAAATGGATGGGAGGAGTGAATAGAAGCTGTGTTTTCATACTCCCATACAAAACAGGGTTTTACTTTTTGGGTTAATGCTTTAAAAAAAATAGTTTTAGTAATATGTCTCTCATAAAAAGTAATATATGCTGTATGTGAATCCTGGAAAAGAAGGAAAAAATTGCCTTCAGTACTGTATGTATCTCTTGAAAATTCAACAAATTTATCCTTAAAATTAAATCACAGTTCTTAACTATATTAATTATGCTAATACACATTTATTTAACAAGAAAATGTTTGAGATTTGACTTCAACATTAGATAGGTATATTCTGGCCTGGATGGGTATTTCACTCTACTGGGTATAGTTTGGGCTAGGCTAGTTTATTTTTAGGGTATATTCTGGCCTGGAGGGGTATAGTCTGGCCTAGGCTGTTTTACATCTCTGGGTATAGTTTGAGCAAGGGTTTATACTATAGAGTATATTCTGGCATAGGCCAAACTATACCCTGTTCCTGTAAAATAAATTTAAAAAGACTTACATGACTATAGACATAATATAGTAACATAACTATAGACATTTGCTAATGCTATGCTCAATCTACAGAACAATGTTAATTTCCTCCAGGTTTAGTAGGGTTTTCAGACATACCCACGCACTTTTTTTTGACAAAAAATGGAACAGCTTCACTCCAGAAATTCTACACTAGGCAACCTTATCCACTGTTGGACTTCCCCTTAGAAATTTGTGTTCTGATGAAATTGTTTTTAGACTTTCATGCTGTTGCATGTTGTTGACAGTTGTAAATTAATAGTTGCTAGTTGCTCTAATACTATGCTTTGCATATTTTTACAACTATATTTATTGATTTTGTGCTAGCACTTTACAAGTTCACCACATTATTAATGGCTACCACCTTTCAGATTACAAAAAAAAATTAATTTTTGAAAACAAAAAAAATGTAAATAACCTTCTTTTCCAGTATATGTCCAAATTTGTTGTTTCAGCATTGTCATTTCAGCTTTGAAAACTAAACTGTCCAAAGGATATTTGTAACTTAAAACTCATGTAAATTTTTATTAATGCAGTCAGTGTGCATAACTAAAAACTTTGTATAAACTGATTTGAATAAAAGATGAAAAATTTAGAATCACTAAAAAGATAAAACTCACAAAATTTTCAAACTGTTTTCATTGCCTAGTTTGTCTTTAGGTGACAGTTCGAAAATTTCAAGAGTTTTAAATCTTTTAGTGGTCTTTAACTTTTTCACTTGTTATTCCAATCAGTTTATACAAATTAAAATATTTACTTCATTGTGCATTATTTTACTATATCAGAGAACTGCTTTAAGCCTTAGCAGTCCCACCGCATGCATGTGGGAGCTAGGTTGAGGTATGCCAAACATACCTCAGACAATGCGTGCGGAGAGAGGATCCAAATACCCTTCGCAATTCTCTGTGGGGTATTCTGAGTTACCGTACGTGTTATTATTGCACTACTCACACTTATTTACTTTTGCGGTTACCCAAACCGTCGTTATGACATAACTAGTACCGTAGCTCGCTCTTGCATACTCGTTCCAAGGCTTTTAGGGCTACTCGATCTGTTTTTGTCATTGTGCTACCTTAATCATGATCTAGTCATTGTGCTACCTTAAAAAAAAACCCTATCTCATGATATCTGGCTTGTGCTACCTTAATCATCTAGTCATTGTGCTACCTTAAAAAAACCCTATCTCATGATATCTGGCTTGCAAAATGCTTCCATTGTTAAACAAAGCAATCAAATGTTATGCAGTTATATTAGTGTGATTAAATATACTGGTCTGTGTTGATCTCATTATAAACTTTATACCGTTATGTATCGCAATAGAAGCATTGCCCTAAGCTTGTTTGTAAAACTGTGTACGCCATACGTTTACACAATAAAATAGATTTCCAGACAGTAAGTAACGTTTGAAAGCTCTTTTCACATTGTAAAAAAAGAACTAGAACTTATCATTGACGTGACATGAAAAGGTCTCAGTTAATGGCTTTCAATATTTCGGCGTCTTTCATATATCCGGCGTTTCTGCAGATTGGCTTGTATGTCAGTAATTTATTGATTTTACATCTGTTTAACAAAATTTCAGTTAGAATTAACCGTTCTTTGAACAAACAATTTGCAATCAAAACTTTCTTGCTCGCACTTTCCTTTGGATTAACCATTGTTATATATGACAAAACTATAGTGTCTGAGAACCTTTCTGAAAAGGTTGTTGTACAAACTGAATCTTTGGCTATTTCTGTAGCTGATTAATTTCTTGATCTCGCGTAATTTTAGATTAATGTTTTCAATGTAAAAAGGAAAAAAATGCCTCTGGGTAGAATCAAGCAAAACAGGGTAGCGATAATAAACCTCTTTTGGCGAATAAATTTTGTTGCTCTTTTGGCACAATTTCGAAGTGGAATTAGTATATTTTAAACTTTATTCTTATGCTAAAAGTCATATTCGCTTTATGCTTTATTAAGGAATTTATTCGTGTTTTTAGCGTAGGTAAACTTAAACTGCATAGCCCGTAAGATCATATTAAACTATCGAACGACAATAACAAATTAACTTTCATCTTTCTCGTCAAACGCTGATTTTCTATCCGTGTTTTGTTTGTACCTTCACGCATTGAGACTAAGAAGTTTTTCTGTAATTGAGATGTTTATCTGGTTGCACTCCCCGGGAGCTAGAAGTCACGATTGGTTCTGCTGTTTCGAGGTTCCTGAAAGATAAAAGTGACTGGTTTAATAGTTAATAGTAGTGTTCAATATCTTTTTAAATTTTGATTGTTAGATCATTCTTTTCTGGTAATGAATATCGCAAAATGCTTTATGAGACATCTATGAACGAAAATAATTCAGAGTTCTTATGTTTTCTTCATAGACTTAGTATCATAGAGCAAAATGTTTGGCTGCGTGTTTTTGCCGGCCGAGCTGAATTATAATATACTGGGAGCAGTAATGAAAGTAATATATTAAAGTTATATTAACACATCTACTGTCAAGCCAGAGAATAATTTTATAGTCCATTAAATAACGAAATATATACGAAGCGACAAAGTTTTAGGCGCTTCAATTTCCATTGAATGCTATAATATTTTGCTATAATGAACGTGCATTACGGTTGCTGTACAGATTATTAGAGACGCCTTTAAAATAGCTTTTACATTTTCACGTTTTTTTTTTTTCACTTGGTTTTGTCTAAAGATTGTTCGTTACAGCACAGTATAACATTAATAGTTGTTGACAAGTTTTTCATTTGTCAGGCTATTTCCTCTATGCACCTGTTACTCTTGTGCCCTGGAGCCACCAATAAAATAAGTGACAAGCAAACCGAGAGAGGAGTTGAAAAAAGGAAACCAAGCATATTGTTGTAAAGCGCTTGATGAACTACAACGCGTACGCTAAAAGGGTTATTTTCAGCCAATTTCTAGTGTTAAAATTTTACTGCAGAGTACCGAATCACTTACATATATAACCTCAACAAAGTGAGGTCTTGAGATGAGGTATTGGAAAAGGCTTGCGACTGGTAAGGGATTAAATACGATTTTAAAACATTTGGCAGTAATTTTCAATGATGATTGTCTATTAAGTAGTTACTTTTTCAGTGTCCCTTAGCGCCGTGAAAGGACTTTATTTTCGCATAAATGGAACGGGTAAGTCAAATATCCAATACTTATCTCTTGTTTCTCTAGTATGAGTTAACCTTCAGAAGAAAAGATATCTGGACCGAAAAGAAAGCGGCATTCCTTGCTTGTAAAAAGTGCTGACAGTCTGTTGCTCTATTTTGTTTTGTTTTGTTTTTTTCATTTCACTAACCAAACCAAACAAAATTAGAGGTTCTAGATTTGATTTTTTTTAAAACATTTGAGTACCGCGTTCTTCGATATTTAGTGGTCAAGATCCATAAGGAAGTAGAAGTGCACAGGTAAGCCTTTCACTGTTTGGTTCAATGGTTGTTCAGTTGTAATCTTTTGGCGGTTTTTCGCCAATTCATTAATCGCATCGAAAGTGAATTTCAGTCATTTTTCTGACATAGGATGCTAAGTATTAAAAAATCAGAGTCTATAGATGAATTGCAATAATTAACGACAAAATGCAAGAGTCTATAGATGAATTGCTATAATTAACGACTAAAGCCTTCATACACATAATTATTTTAGCATAGTGATATTTTATCATAGAAAATTTTTTGGAAAACGGTTGTGAAATGCAAAACAAAGCTACCGGTAATTTTTGTCTGCCAGATACGTGAGATGGTTAAACCAGTTGTTCCTATAGACAAGTATAGTATTCCTGTGCAGCCTTTCATACAAAACAAAACCTAAATAATTTCACCAGTAAACTAAAAGTGAAATATAAAAGACGTTTTTCGTGCAGCCTATGAATGGCCAGGATTAGGGTGGATGTCAACACAGATCGGAAGATCAACTCATCAAGCTATCAAATGGCCGCTCTCTGAGATGACTAAACACGTTTGTCTATGTTTTGACCACTTGGTAATGCATCGATCAATTCGAAGCTTCAACATCCCCCACCGGGCATTTGACAGCAGTCTTTTCCCCCGGGCCGTGAATTTGACGTTAGGAAGTGCCCGGTGGCCGGGAATTTGAACCAAGAGAGGGGGAGGGCCGGGCATTTGAACAAAAGACGAAATTTTAAATTGCATCTATTCGTTTTCCTATGATGAATTTAAGTGTGTTTAGGCTTTAAATTTACTAATATTTTGAATATAAAACGTACCTGTGAATATTCCAAAATAAAATACTTGACACAACCTGCATACTTCTCTTTATGTCCGCACGTTGGGTCCATTTCCTCTTTAGAACAGATCTATGCCCAGCGAATACTCGCCCCAATCTCTCCCGTGAAACAAAGTAACGCAAGCTCTCAAAGGCTTTGAGCAGTTCGTTTGAGCCCCCCCCCACCTGTTTGAGTCGTGGAAAGATGGCAGAGGAATTTGAGGTAAAATGTATTGACGAATTCATGGAGAAATCTGTTGAATTTGCCGGTAACTTTTTAAAAAAGGAAGGACTGGAAAAGTTGTTTCGTATTTTTGAAAGTAGGTTCATTTAAAAAGATTCATTTGATCTGGCTGGAGCTTGAAATTAGAAGTAAAGCACGTGTTACGCCAGTGTGACTCGCAGTTGCATATTTTCTTGTTTAGGTTTTATTTGCTACTGCCTGCTGATCTCTGTTTGACAGGTCTTCAAATTTCAACCAATCAGCACACGACTCGCAAAAAGCTTTGGGGGGGGGGGGGTCCATTTATTCGAGAGCGTTTGGCGAAGGGAAACATGCATGGCGTTTGAATGTTGTGGGTTGT
>JANCMA020292417.1:0-12174 GCA_024336925.2 Zoanthus solanderi | reverse complement strand
CGCTTAACACTACAGAAACGGGAGATAAGCGCCCGCTCCATGGGCCACTAGGCTCGTAAAGGATTTAGCTTTTAACTATCTTAAGGTAATATTCATCACTTTCTTTTGTAATGTGCTTCTACTTATCATAATCTGTATTTTAGGGTAACAATCAATTTTATTCATTTAAATGGAAGCAAAAGCTCTGTGATGGCAAAGGTGGGAGATAGCATCCAGGATGTAGCAGTGGATAATGAAGTTTCAGATCTTAAGTGTAAGTTTCATCTCATCATGTAGGAATGTAGGAATTGTAAAACTTACAACATAAACTTAACTGACGGGAGTATGTATAGTTCGATCTATCTCGAGAAAGCATTTGTTAAATCTTTTCACCCGTCACTTAATTTGACTTGGGAAATCAGTAAAACCCCGGTCACTTTTCTTGACATCTCGGTCAGTAGCACTGCCAATCATTGTTCAAGAACATAATAAACCCACAGATTCTCACTCTTATTTATTGTATTCATCCTCACATCCCATGCAAGCATATATTCAATTCTATTCCCTTTTCACAGTTTCTAAGTTTAAGACGTCTCTGCAGTAACAATGATTTGCTATAAAGGCATGGAGAACATGTTATATTTCTTAAATGAAATTACTATTTTCTATTGCAACAAAATAAAAGACCATATATGAAGCGCGTACGGTGTACTTTAATTTCTTTCATGAAACTGTAAATTCTCACAACTTGGAGACAGCCAAGCATATTGCTCACGTCATTTTCGTGCTTCATAGCGCTATGAAAACACACTTGTAGGCCAACCAAAATGCACGTACTATCCAAATTATTTTATAAACATGCTTATTTATGGTGCTTTTCAACATCTTTCAGGTGCTTGTGGGGGCACTTTGTCCTGTTCTACATGTCATGTGATTTTTGACCCTGACGAAATGAGCAAGTTAGACCTTGATGAAATAACTGATGAGGAAATTGAAATGCTGTCTATATCATATTCAGGTCGCACTGAAACGTTAGTATTATATCAGTAGAAATATAAACTAAAATCATTTTCCAAGCCCAGTGGCTCATTTAAGCCGGTGCCTATCTCCAGTTTCTATAGTACTGTAATTAGATGAGAGTCTTTAATTCTCCCTTGGGTGAGATACTAATCAATTTCATTGCAGGTTTGGCAGTTTAGCTCGCAATAGACGCTGGTACTCATTTACCAACCTTGGAAGGATGGAAAGCTGGGTTAGCTTAGGCGGAAAAGAAGGTTCCACAAAATAATATTCAAATCTCAACAGAGCCAGGGATTGAACGTTGGACCTTGTGCTCAGAAGGCAGAGAGCTTGTCAACTGTGTCAATTATTCCCAAAGTATAAAAAAAGTAATGTAGTAAAACATGGCTGTGTTTTGAGTCTTTTACGGCAGTCATTAGTGCAGTTGGTTAGATCCCAGGCCCCTAAAGCCTGTCTCTACTTAGGCTTTTATTATTTGTGAGCAACTATCTTTCCCGTCAACTGGGTGACTCAACGTTCCATCCAATGTTTTTAAAATGAGTAAGTACTCAGGTTTCAGCTTGTGCCAAATGTTAACATGGATCTGGATGACTATTCCTTTAAGGAGGAATCAAACTCCAATCCGTTTCACAAAAGAGAGGCTTTGATTCGGTTCTCAATATTTATGGTTTGAGAAGGTTTCTGTTTTTTTAGTAACATCTGAAAAGGGTTTGAACATGGTGCGTCTTCTCCGACAAGGGCGCCTGTTAAACTGTATAGTGTAGGTCCAGTCTCTAGAGCATCTAACTAGGGAACCACATATATACATACATCATAAATAGTAGAGAAGTGATTCCTATGTTCTGTGCTCAATGTGTTCTACTGAGAGCACCCTAAATATCAAAGTGTATGTTAATAGATATCTGAACAGGCATCACTAAAATGCTGCTGAAAAAAATAGCAAAACATTTACTGTTCATCAGCAGGATACCTAAATTGTGTGCAGTTCTACAATTGGTTTCGGCGCCATTAAATCCTGTACCAATTGAAGCACAATTCAGGTGAAACCACCCACTAAGTGAGCACAGTAACTGAATGTTCAACGTTAGTAAACATAATCACAAAAGTTATTTAAGTCGTGTTTGCACTAAGTCCTTCAATTACTACGTATTTTGTCTTAGAATTTTGGTCCAGTAGATTAGTTTATAACCCATATTAGTTGATGATGATAGTTAATATTCAAACTTGTGTCTATTTTATTTTTCTAATTAGTTCTAGACTTGGTTGTCAAATCACTGTTACAGAAGCGTTTGACGGAATAACACTCACCATTCCTGAGTCTAGAGATGTGAGAGAGGATTAAAGCAATGGCGCTTGGTTCGGTGCATGGCAGTGTTAACTGATTTAAAGCTTCACATGATGAATTATTATTAATTATAACTTTTATTAGTATTTGTTCAATTATTGGAAATTTAAACTGAAGCGAATAAAGATCCAGTTTATAAGTCCAATTTTGTTACTGAAATGAATATTACAAACTACCCAAGGTTTTTTCTGTAAAGAGGTTATACTGAGACATCCATGAGTAGCCGTGATATTCGGTATTTCGTAAGAGCCTGTAGTACCAAGTTGATATATGCAATATGCAAAATATGGTTCAGTAAGGTACTTATGGTACAGTATATTAACAAAATCTCTTGAACTTTTCTACAGCTGAAACAAAAAAAAATTTATTCAAGAATGGGAAGGGCGGGGCCTTTCGCTGATTGGAGAAATCACGCCGTTATTATGGCTTCCTTTTCATTTCCAAACCCAGAGGAATTATTTTTTCAACGTTTGAAGAAAGCCATTTTGAAATTTGTTTGAAACGATAAAACAGCCAAAATTAAATACTTGGTATAAATTAATGAAATAGAAGATGACGGATATAAAATTGTTAGAACTGGTTAGCATATAAACCATCTTTTTAAGGTTATAGATTTATAAAATAAAGAACATAAGCATAATTCTTGCGTGGATTAGAAGATGACGCGTATAAAATTGTTAGAACTGGTTAGCATATAAACCATCTTCCTAAGGTTAGAGATTTATAAAGTAAATTCTTGCGTGGAATGCAGCTGGAAAGTCTCAGAAGAATTGATAGCAGGTTTGTTTGCTGCCACTTAACTGAGCTTTACAAGGCTGAACATTCTATCTTTTAATACATGATTATCAGTGAAATACCCCCTAAGTATTTTTTCTTTGAAAACTGGTTATCTTCGCATGTGAAAGGAACTTAACAATCCGTGTGGTCACACTTTTCGCACGCGTTTTTTCTTCTATTATTTTGTTTTGAAATCAATAATTTCGTCAATGATAACTAAATAGAAGATGGGATGGACCCTGTGGCATGGTTCGATCAACTCCAGGTTGAAAATTTCGATCTTAGGGAAAGTGCTCTAATGAAGGGCTAACGCGCGAACTTCAGTTTTTGTGGCTTTCCTACAGCGATGATTAAACTTTTCAACCTAAAGTTTATAAAACTACTTCGGCGAAAGGTGGTCTTTGCTTTGTTCCAAAGGCGAAATACTTTGTAGTCTATCACATCAGTCCAAGCAGCAACTGCAAGCGATCAGACCTTACTGCTTATCACTTTGCTGTAGTCTGCGTAGCAAGCGCAAAGGTAAGGGGTTTGTGTGTGTCTTTTTTCACCTTTTTCATAACTAGCCAATCACAGCCGCGACTGACGTAACGACAAAGACATTTTTCTGCCTTTTTATACCACGTTTTTTTCAAAGTGGCGCGGTGATTTCACTTAACGGTTCACGGTGGTTAGTCCTGGAAAATGTAAAAAATAACTGCAAAATAAATGAAAATAAAGCCATAGCATTCATGGTTGGAGTGTTGTGATCGTATCAAGTTTATCATTGCGCGTGAACCATGCTGTTAAAGTCGAATGGTTTTCTGAAGTTGTTTGTGTTTTTGACTCAAAACGATTTCAAACCATGAACGCTATGGCTTTATTTTCGCCTTATTACTTGTGCCAGCAGCGAAGCGCGGCACAAGTTTAGGTTTGCCCCGTGTTGTTGTTTTTTTTTTATTTTTTTTTTTTTATGTGTCGAGGTCTTCAGCCTCTTGATGTAATACTTGATATACTGGACAGCGACTGAGAAGCCAAGTCTTGCACATACAGTCAGAACTCAATAAAATAATACACGAGCTGGCACAAGTATACGCTCCTAGAGCGTCTTGTTTGTACTTTATTCTCACTTATTTTGTAGTTAATTTTTACGTTTATCCAAAACTAACCACCGTGAACCTATGTATGAAATCACCACTCCACTTTGAAAATAACGTGGAAAAAAGGCAGAAAAAATGTCTTGGTCGTTACGTCAGTCGCGGCTGTGATTGGCTAGTTATGAAAAAAGTGGAAAAAAAAAAAAAAAAGCCATAGTGTTCACCAGGGCGGAGATAGGTTGGGCGGGGAAACGAGCGCGCGGTCCGCTCTTGCTGCATGTGTGATGCAGGACTAGGGCCTGGGTACAAGGGCGCTCTGATTCTTCGCCCGGCTCAATTCAAAGTTGAAGTCGACCATTTTTTTCGTTTTCAACACGAAATTTCTTCTCTTCTTTTTTATGGTGCTACAAAATCTCAGGCTCAGTAAGGTAAAAAGGTAATAATTTTTGTTTTTAGACCAGTTAACACTAATCAGCTGTAAGCAAATCGGTTAAAGTTACTTTCACAAATTTGTAAGCCACATACGATTTCCGTAAAATTACTTTACCAACTCATCACTCGCAGCTCATTGCACATGTGAAGGCTCCCTGTAAGCCCCGATATCAGGATTTATATATGTAAAAAAGTAACAAATAAACTAAAGCATATCCAATTTTTAGTGTGATATAGAGTGATATAAACAAGTTATGGAATTTTGAACTTGTTGCTGATTGTGGGGCTACGTTGAATGAAATGTACTACTACTGGACTTTCGATTAGTATATTTTAGGCGCGAAGTTGTGGGGTCCATCAAAATAAAAATAAACAGTGAAGCAATTGCTTTAATTAGTATACTAGTTTGGAATAAAAAATTGTCTAAAAAAGAGCTCTCTCAACTACTAAACCCAACAGGAAACGAGAAGCGCGTTTTGAGTCTCCTGAAAGGCCCTGAAAAGATTCGTCAAAAAAGTAGACAAGTGTCCAATATTTCATTTAAGTTTAACTTAAATTGAGCGACTGTGTTTTACTGAACACAGCTGACGCGACATCTCTCTTGGTGGGAATTATGTTGAGCTCAGGGTCTGCTAATCTTTGCAAAATGCCGACTAATAGGAATTTCGATTAATACTAGTTAAAAGGAAACTTTCTTTTGCTTTTTCTTCGTCTTCGGTCTTTTCCGCTGTTCCTGCGGCCCCAGTGACACACCGGAAAGGATTTTCTAAATCATCAGTTAGATCAAATAAAAAATCTCTTCCAATAAAGAACTTTTATCAGACTCCAAGGAAATTTCAGCACCAATCTCGTTTGAACACGCCATTTGTTTAGCAGCCGATTGCTTGATGCACTTGCATCGAACTTTTTTACTTTTCTTGACAAATCTTTTGGACGAATCTTTTCAGGAGATTCAAAATGCGCTGCTCGTTTGCTGTTAGGTTTAGTTGTTGAGAGAGCTCCTTTTTAGACAATGTTTTATTCCAAACTCATACACTAATTAAAGCAATTGCTTCACTGTTTATCTTTGTTTTGCAACAACTTCGCGCCTAAAATATAATAATCGAAAGTCTAGTAGTAGTACATTTCATTGAACGTAGCCCCAGCAACAAGTTCAAAATTCCATAACTTGCTTATATCACTCTATATCACACTAAAAATTGGATATGCTGTAGTTTATTACCTTTTTACATATATAAATCCTGATGTCGGGGCTTACAGGGAGCCTTCACAATGAGCTGCGAATGAAAAGTTGGTAAAATAATTTTACGGAAATCGGAAACCGCCCAACCTCTCTCCGCCCTGGTGTTGACGGTTAGAGTGTCTGCACTGTAAAAGTATATCGTATAATCTTAATGCAGCAAAGCGTCTTCGGTTACTGGAAAATCTTCTTAGCACTTTTCCACTAATTTCTGTAGACTTCACCTAGTACATCAACCATTCATTTATTATTTATGTTTTTCAAATTTAAGCAAGTTATTCAGCCGTAAAGCTATAGATTAAATGCTTTACTTGTCTTTACGCCGCCGTAAAGCTTTACTTTAAACGCTTTACTTGTCTTTATGCCATCGTAAAGATTGGGTTTGCTTTATGTTTAAACAATTTTACGCAAGTGTAAAGATAAACTTTACGACAATTTAATTGGTGTGCGTAACTAGAGTAGCGTAAAGATAGGTCCTCTTAAGGTAATTTACGCTGATCATTAAAGTGAGCGTAATGGTGCTTAAAACGCATCTTTATCTTTACGCTACATTTAAGACAACTTAAATTTGCAATCTCGTGCTGTGATAGTAAATACAATAATTGCACGTTGGAATGCATCAAGCTTGGCACCTGCACGGAGTTATCGCTAAAATTACAACATCAAAAGACATTTTTTAGAGTTGTCGTGACTACGAGGACGAAACAGCAAAAAACTTTCTGAGTATATGTTTAACTTCATGGAGAAACATTTAATCATTTTTTTTTCTATTCACAAAGTTTAAAGCAGCGGGAAACAAAACTCTAATGAACCGAACAAAAAGATAAAAAGCGAACCAGAAATGTGATTTTTCTGAGACGTCGTCGTTGGCGTTCCCGTCCTCGTTGCGTTAAGTCTCTAATAGGGACCTTTAGCAATGAGGACTGCGACGCCGACGACGACAACAAAGAACAATAGTAAATACAATAACTGTACGTTGGAAAGCATCAAGCTTAGCACCAACACGTAGTTATCGCTAAACTTAAAACCAGAAAAGACCGTATTTAGAGTTGTCGAGGACGTAACAGCAAAAACTTTCTCAGTATTCGTTTACCTTCATGGAGAAACATTTAATCGTTTTTCTTTTCACAACATTTAAAGCAAAGAAACAAAACCCTAATGACTTTCCGCGGCGTATCACTGAAGATGACGGTGAGCTGGTGGCCCGCTCGCTGCAACTATTGTATTTAGTAATTAAGACTATTGTTGTCGTTGCCGTTCTCGCATCTTAAAGTCCCTATTAACTTCATTGATTAACTAATCAAAACGAGTTTTATTTTATCACAACAGGGATTAGCATCAAAGAAAAGTTCAAATGGCTGTCTACCGCCCAAACTCGACCGAAGTGACGCGAAATTGGAGAGAAGACTCGTTCCAAGCCCCACAAACTGGTTACAAACCGGAAACAGTTGTGAACATCGTGTTTTTCCTAGCCATCGCATTTGCAGCAACGGCCAGCAATGTCTTAGTAATTTGCGCGATTCACAGTAAACCACGTCTTCTACGACCAACTTACGTATTCATCTTAAGTCTGGCTGTTGCTGACCTCATCGTGGGCGTGGTTGTCCTTCCGCTACGTGTTGTAGAAGTGATGGCCTTCCAGTGGACGCGAGGTCTAATATGGTGCCAATTTTCCTTGTGTTTGACATTATTCAGTTTGTCTGCTTCAGTTCTGAATTTGCTCAGCGTGACATGCGATAGATTTATCGCAATATCAACTCCCTTCAAGTATCAAATGATAATGACTCATGAAAGGGTTGCTATCGTTGTTGGGACGACCTGGTTTGTTTCAGCTTTCTTCTCTTTCTGCCCATTGGCTGGAATCGGAGCAATGGTGCGAGGGCAAAATGATCATGTTTTATGCCGTTTTGCAGATACGATGGAAGTAGATTATATGATAACGTTTTTCACTCTCGTCTGTGTTCTTCCAACGGTCATTATGAGCACATGTTATTTCAAAGTATACCACCTCGCACGGCATCATGAGCGACAGATAGCAGTGCTCCGCGTGAACGAGAGAACGCAAGGGATTTCCCAGGGCTCAAAAAATAAAATCTTAATCCTAAGAGAATCCAAAGCAGCAAAAACTATTGGTAAGAAAGTCTTGTAAGTTCATTTTAAAATCTCCAAATTGTTTTTATAATATGATTGTGATCTACAAGTGTATAACTGGTCTTATTACATCAAACACATATAGCATATACGTGTTAGTAAATAACTCGAGGCCACTAAAATGGTGTTAAAGTTACATTGGTAGTGGAAATTGCAAAACCCCTTAAATCTACCTTATAAGGAGAACTGAATGCTAAAAATAACCTATTTTTCTTTGAATCTATTGTTATAGTAGATTAACTCTGTGAACATTTCTTTTTAAAGTTAAAGTCAAATTACATTGAGAAATTAAATGTTGAAACGAAGAAAAGTCTCTAGAAAAGGTTTAATACCGTGGTCGCTATTGCGATTACCAGCGGTATGGCATGACTTAGCTATAGGTTACAATATTCAGAGCTTAAATATGGCAGTGTGCTTCGAAACCTTGATATTCCTTGGGCAATCTAGATCTTGCGAAGTTTTTTATCTTTTGTAATAGCCAAAAGCCGCACAGTAATCATTTTTTCCTCTTTGTAATCATTCTAGTATCATAACCTACGTCATCACCAACCGCTGACTGTGTACATATTGTGCTGCCGATCAAACCTTGTAGATTTGTTACAAAACTTCATATTTTTCTGAACTTCTCGGCTAACAATTTTAAAAAAAAACTCATAAAGTTGTTCTGCTACCCCTAAAAGGTTAAATGACAAAAAGTCAAGATTAAGGGTTCAGTTCTCCTTTAAATAATGATCATGTTATTCCATTATTTATGGTAGAGGGTAAAGCCCGCTATAATCGTGGTCTTAGAGCATATTTCAGATTTTAGCGGTTCAAGTTAGCTGTTAGCGACTAGCACGCATGCGCTATCTATACTCGATGTTTCCCATTTATACCACATCCCACAAGCATTAGGCTCTTCCTACGATCTTTATTACAGATCTTATTGATCGAAACGAGAAGTACAATTTATACCTGAGCTGTAAGTTTTAATTATTGACTTATGTTTGCGATACAATCTAGCACTTTTTTCTGTTCAAGCAATATTAACCTAAAATAATACCTTTCCTTACTTTTCGTCCATATCAACTGCTTACATTCGATTATTCTTTGTATATAGCTCATCCCAAGAAGTATCTACACGATAACGGGATCCTCCATTGTCCAAAAATAAACTATTACTTTTCTTTACCTTCGGTCCATATCACCGACTAACATTTACCTATTCCTTATATGGAGATCATCCCAAGCCATTTCTATTTCTCTTTTTCAAAGATTGAATTTCGCGAGAGCCGCCATTTTGAGTGTGACGACTTCGGTTGCAGGCCTAGATCTCCATTTCCTAATTGTAATAACATTTTCAAAGCTTATAGAAATAACAGCAAGTTTCCTAAAAGATCGAGGTCTGAAAGTTTCCTAGAAAGAGGAGACCAAGTTTTTAAAGTTATTTATTATAGGATATTATTTTTTTTCCAGTTAGAAATTGACAAAATGCGATTTCAACAGAAGTTGAACTTAACCTCCGCAATCCGTCAAAACGCTCTAACCATCTCACCAAGCTTTCACCTTTTTGTCTTGACGACATAAGTTTTGACTCACAGATACTCCGTAGGAGTATCAGTAAGTCATAGTTGGGACTTTCTCATGTTTGACTCATGGACACTCCGTGGGGGTATCAGTGAGTCATAGTTGGGGCTTTCTCATGTTTGACTCATGGATACTCCGTGGGGGTATCAGTGAGTCATAGTTGGGACTTTCTCATGTTTGACTCATGGATGCTCCGTGGGGTATCAGTTAGTCATAGTTGGGACTTTCTCATGATTGACTCATGGATGCTCCGTGGGGTATCAGTGAGTCATAGTTGGGACTTTCTCATGTTTGACTCATGGATGCTCCGTGGGGGTATCAGTGAGTCATAGTTGGGACTTTCTCATGTTTGACTCATGGATGCTCCGTGGGGGTATCAGTGAGTTACAGTTGGGACTTTTTCAAGTTTGA
This sequence comes from Zoanthus solanderi, assembly GCA_024336925.2. Taxonomy (NCBI): domain Eukaryota; kingdom Metazoa; phylum Cnidaria; class Anthozoa; order Zoantharia; family Zoanthidae; genus Zoanthus; species Zoanthus solanderi. The sequence goes on along the minus strand of JANCMA020292417.1, from coordinate 2,180 downwards.
CACATGGATACTCTGTAGAAGTTGCAGTGAGTTTTAGCTGGGACGTTCTCATTTACATAAAATTTTGTGAGACAAAAGAATCCTCTAGACTGCTTTTATTTTGCGCGGTTTGTTTGTATATACAGTGTTCCGATCCGCAATGTTTACCAGTTTACGGAGACTTGCTCTCCTTTCGTTTTACCGTTCAAGCAATCTTGAATTCGATTCTTTGATTCGTTTAGGAAATTGGTTTAATTTTTTGCTATTTTTAATGCATATTAGTTCGAAAATTTAAAGCCGAATTTAGAAAAGCAGAGGGAAATATGGGAAAAAGCTCTCACTCTTTGACAAGAATACAGAACAAATTTCCTGTGGAGGATGCTATTCTTGGTCTGATTTATAGTTCTTTTTGTGCCCAGTATCTGTGAGTACGGTAAAAAGGTTAATATAGCATTTGTAGCGTTTTTTTGCGAAGCAATTGATAAGAACTCTGCCTTTGAGCCACAACGCCCTCGGTTCGATCCCCAGCCCTGCTAAGATTTGAATTTATGGGGACTTCTTTTCCCTTAAAACTGAAGTTTTTCTTCCACCGAAGTCGGTAAACGAATCCCAACGTCAGCTGGTAGCTAACTTGCGATGGATTAGAGCCAAATCCAGGGGGAATCAAAGACTCTCATCCGCTTAACACGACAGAAACCCGAGATAAGGGCGGGCTCCACTGAAGCCGCTAGGTTTGGAAAAGGATTTAGTTTATTATCGAGAAACAAAGTAGCAAAGATTTGCCAACAAGTTTGTACCAACGAGCCAGCCGAGCGAAGGGGCAAGGCTGGCCAGACGGCAGCTGATAAAACCGTTTGTGCGCGAGGACTGGTACAAGCTGTAGGCAGAAAAAATCTCGATTCGTGAATTGTTGTAACAAAGAGTCATTGTTAACTTGTGTTAAGAAAGGCCATTAATTTCAAAAGTCCAATAACTTGTGTTAAGCGAGCAAAAGTTTCTTTAGCAAAGCTGTGCCAAATAAATGGGTCCAAAAAAAGTTTCCGTCGGCAAAGTTTAGCTTGGTAAGTTCTTTTTGGTAATGTAAACGGTTTATTTCGGCAAAGAGTTTCTTTGACAAATTTTATTTGGTATAGAAGTGCTATACTTCATTCTTTGTCACATCATTTACACGGACGTTGCTTCCGATATTGCAAAGTTTTTGTGGCATTGCAAAGTTTCTGAATTCTGTGGCAAAAAGCTGACGTCAGTTATTTCCGAGTAGCATAACTTGTGTCATTGTGACACAAATACTTTCTCATTAATATCTTTAAAATTTATTGATAGAGTTTTTGTCTTGCTCGTTGGCACTTAGCGATACCTTCCATTAGTTAGTAGGAAGACATCTAAAATAAATGCTTAACCCGGCTATGTTTCTTTTTTCTTCCTATAACTCAGGGATTATCGTTGGTGTTTTCTACGTTTGCTGGATTCCATTTATAGTGGGTGTTTTTCTTACCATTGTCAAGTCCTCGTTCGTGACACACATTTACATCTTACTCGCAGGAAGTTGTATCTTCACCAATAGCGCCCTGAATCCAATCATTTATGGCTGCCGTAATCACGAGTTCAGAGATGCTTATAAAAAAATCATTTGTGGAATCTATCGCACTCAAGGTGCATGTGCGAGTAGGAATTCAGTGGGGTTTGTTGAATCACTACCAACACGAGATGGAGTTGTACAAAATGGAAAGATTAAAAGCTCACCTTTTTACAACAGTGTTGAACAAATGCCTGTCCCACATGCAGTACACCTAAAGTAGATTTTATGTATTTCAGTAGTATTCAAAGTGGATTAAGTACACGATTGATGATATTGGATAAATTGGGGAAAAAAAACTCATCTGAAAACATCAGTGCGTACAAATTCCTGTCCCACATGCAGTACAACTAAAGTAGATTTTATGTAAGTCAGTAGTACTAAAGATGGATTAAGTACACGATTGATGGCATTGGACAAAATGGGGAAAAACTCATCTGATAACGTCAATGTTGAACAAATACCTGTCCCACATGCAGTACACATAAAGTAGATTTTATGTAATTCAGTAGTATTCAAAGCGGATAAGTCCACGATTGATGGTATTGGATAATTTGGAAAAAAAATTATCTGAAAACATCACGGTTGAACAAATTTCTCTCCCACATGCAGAACAAATATATAT
>JANCMA020292308.1:0-12174 GCA_024336925.2 Zoanthus solanderi | reverse complement strand
TCATCAGATCTAAGTCTGTCCTTGAGGCTGACATTGCACATCCATCGTATCATTCGCATATCATTTCTCTCCATGCAACACATACCCTCAGCCCTTACTGGCCAGGTCTCACTTTCATACATCATCACACTGCGTGCACACGCCTGATAGACTCTTCCCTTGGTTGACAATGGTAATGTTTAAAAATGTTTAAATTTAGTGTTTAAGAAAAAAATAGTCAGAATAAAATTTTATCATTTCAAGAACCAGGCGAGGATAAAATTATTCATTTTAGGATTTCAGTCTTTGAAAGTCCAGTTAATATTTTATTTATTAGGTACTCACCAACACACGATCTTCCTAATCCATCATAGCAACTACAATGATTAACAAAATTCATATTATTTAAGAACAATCATTTAGTAAACATAATTTATGTAAAGCCTATATGTCAGATGCAGTAGTATTCATCATTGGAAAGTTCTGTCCCATGCAATTTGAATGAACAAGTTTAAGCCTTTTCTTTGTCTCTATTCCCCTTGGGGATAACTTAACATCTATTAACTGTATCAGTATATAACTGCGTTGTTACGTCAAGTACTTATTTTAACCTGAAGATGACTTAAAGAGTCGAAAATGTTTGTCTTAATTTTTAACTCTTTAAACATTTAAACCATTTTAATATTTTTAAGATACAGTAGTGTTGCATGATAATGCATTTTCAAACAAAACATGAAATTTTATATTTATGTATATGACAGCCACCTCACTTGGAACATTAACTGCCAAAAATTGTACACTTTGAAAACACAGTTACTGTCAGTACAAATAGGTACTAAGTCAATTCAAAAAAAATGTGTACTTCAAAAAAGAAATGTCAGTAATACCATTTCCATTTATAATAAGTCCTGTAATATATAGGTACTGTACTAATTAATTTTATATTAATTATTATATATAATTTATTAAATAAATAATTAATGATTTCCTAACTCACTGTAATACAGCCTTGATGCCATTTTCTATACACTTCCTTAAAATACTGGCAATGGCTAAGCAATCTGCCACAGTTGGAATGCCATCAGCATCACAAGGAAAATGATGAACTCTGAAGCCAAAGCATTCATAGTTTTCCAGAAGTCTAGGGACTCGGTATCTACAAATTGAACAGTTACAAACAATTTGCTAATTTGTCAATAAAATATTAAATAAATATAAATGTAATGAAATTTTATAACCATACTTTTACTGTTTTGATGGTTCCTGGACCCTTTAACTGTCTCAAACAGGAGGGGGAGGGGTGGTTAAAAGAATTTTTTCAATGCCCCCCTCCCTAACCCAGTAGGAATAGGGTTAAATTAGAATAATGGGAAAAAGTTAACAGTTTTACCTTGAGTATTTACTAAAAAATAACTTGATCATTTGGTACAATTTTATTTAATTACTTGAGGGTTGTAATTAATTTTGATTCTTATGACAGTACAATAAATCATGACATTACAATAATTTAAATAAAAAATTCCTTTTAATAATTGTTGAAGACATACAGTACTAAAATGATCACTATGTATATATTATACACATGATCTAGTGTATGACCACTAGAAACTCTGCTCTATTTTGCAGATTATTTTATGTGCAGTAGTCCAATAATAAATATAAATACTTTATTTAACGTCAATTGCGAGGGAAGTGGTTGCCCATTCTTCCCAGCCAGAGGCTAATGTTTAATTGCTCGATGGCTCGGATCTTGGCGTGAAAGTCGAATTTGCAGAGGAAGGAAAACTGGAGTACCCAGAGAAAAACCCTCGGAGTCAGATTGAGATCGACAAATCTCAGCCCACGTGCGGACTCGATCCTGGGTCGTAGAGGTGGGAGGCGCGAATAAAGAATACATAAGAATAAAAGTATTTTTGGAAGTCGCTAGTGAGAAGTATGTTAATATATCTTCAAAAAATCATTGCATTAAATCGAGTTGAAGCTACAAAAACTTGTTATCTCTGATTGAAACGTTTTTGAATGTGAGTATTTTATAGCCAAAAGAATTTGGCCCCCTTTGGGGATCTTTTTTGGAGTGCACAGAAATTGTCATAAAGTGAAACCAGCTTCATTTACGAAGCTGATTTCTTTGCGAGTAAAATCAGTTCACACGTGGGTCTTACATAGTGAATTTATTCGTTTATTAGTAATCGTAAGATAAATGGATCACCTCATGGATTATATCATGCATGACAGTATATGTATTATATTTTAAGAATAATCATCCATATTGAGTGAAATATAGTATAGGGCATTATACTGTATAGACGTTGAACAGGATTTTAAAAACTAATTAAAGTTCGACGGTGAATAGGTACAGCCCGTATTTGAGGCAACTGGAGTTGTAAATAAGTTCTTCGCTGCAAGTAATGTAAGGACACTTTCAAGGGAGTGGCTCTGACAGCATTCTAACTCAAAATCTTTCAGCTCCTTATTCAACTTACGGCAAAGATCAAGATCTAGAGTTGACGCTTTTAAGGGTGTTTCTGTGACAGAGTACTAACTCTCCAACTGTAAGCTTCTCACGCAACTTATGTCAATGATCCAAACCTAGAGTGGACGCTTCCAGGGATCTGCTCTAACAGCGGTCTAACTAACCAAAAGTCAGCTTCTTCACTATTTACGGCAATGATCCAGACCTATAATTGACGTTTTTAGGTAGCTGCTCTGACAGCGGTCTAACTCACCATATGTCAACTACTTACACTATTTACTACAATGATCCAGACCTATAATTGACACTTCCAGGGAGATGCTCTGACAGACGTCTAACTCACCAAGAGTCAGCTCCTTCACTATTTTCGGCAATGATCCAAACTTACGGTTGACGCTTCAAGGGAGCTGCTCTGACAGCAGTCTAACTCACCAAATGTCAGCTCCTTAAACTACTTACGGCAGTGATCAAGACCTGGAGTCGATGCTTTCAAAGAGTTGCTCTGATATGCTCCGGAAGTTTATCAAATAATAAAACCGGACAGTCAAAGTGAATCGCAAATACGAATTAATAAATTTAAACCATACGTAGCCGTTACTCACGTTTTTTTTTGTTTAGATTTTTATTCGGTACTCTTCCAGACAATAAGATAAGTTTAGGTATTATACATTGTTAAGCAAAGCCTACTTAGTTTTTCTACATAAGTGTAAATTGCGTCTGTCTTTGAAACTTTGCACTATCCTTGGTTTCCTAGCTATTTATTTACCTTTCTTGTACTAACAGTTGTTGGATACGAAATGGATATGGACAGTTTTGTAAAGAAGTTTGTGAACGCTACTGTCCAGGTACGATGTTTCAGGTTTAGACTGTAATAAGGGTCTCGCAGAATTAATGCGTGCAAGTGTTTTATCTTCGACGAGTATAATACATACCTAAATTTGATATTGAGTAAAGTTAAGCATTAAACTAAAATTCAAGTTTAAAGTTTTTATGTATAAACTAACTTATAAAGTTGAAAATAAACTGTTGAAATAAAATGTAAACTTTACATTGACAAAGCTTCGTAACCTTCTGTTAATATTAATTGCAATTGTGCTTAAAGAATAAATTGTTGCTTTTATGTTTGCATTCTCAAAGAATATTAATTTTCACTTATTTTCATTCCCTTCTTTTTTCTATTACTTTTTATTTGTCGTGGTGTCTTGTCTTTCTTCACTATGTCTTTGATCCGTCGGCAGTGCAAGAGTCGTTTCTGTAGTCAAGACGTGAACTGTAACAGAAAAGGAAAGAATTCTGTAAGTGCTTTTCTGTTCATATGATGTACGTTGCTTGGAATATCTAATTCTAACTCCAAATTGTAGAGAAACAAAAAAAGACTTCAGTTGACTTGAGTCAACTGTTACCTCTGCATACCGCTGCATCCTGTGGGATTTGAGGTATAAACCGTTGCAGACAAATTGTAAACAGACGATATTCTGCTAATATTTTTCCATTTTTTTTTCATTCTCTCTGACTTTTTGGTCAATATTTATAAATGTAAACTGTTGTCAGTTTTCTCCTTTACTGACCACGAAGGGGACGCACACGATATATTGTCCAATGCATGGATATTCTTGTTACCTCCATGATGATAAACGATGTGTTTGAATCGTCGATGTTTGTAGCTTCTTGCTTTGCTTCACAAAATATGTTAACTAAAGGCTATGATACACTTAAAAGATCTACACGTTTTTATGTGGTAAAGCAATTCCTATTATTACCTTTTCTTTTTGTCATAATATTTCACAAACTCTATAAAAACATAAACAGGAACTGATCTCTAACTCTGTTTCTATACTAATGCTTCAACCATGCCAGATTTTCACTGACTGGACTAAATGTTTACTACGCATAAAGTATTCTTTATACGCTTGTCATATTAATAGCTGACGTATCCGGGTTAATGAAAGTAGGGCTTATCACAGGAAGAATTTGTGCATACAGAACGAAATTTAAGAATAGTAATTTTCAATTGCTATGGTGAAAGTTTAAGGGTTGTAACGCGTGCTCTTACACTGCTTCAAGTAAAGATCATAAACTTATTTAAACTGGATTTACATAAAATGTGTTAGTCTTTTACTAGTTCTTTTTAAACTTTTCAATAACACCATAACACCAACTTTAAATACTTTTGTATTTATGTGAAAATTATCACTGGCTTTAATAAACCTTCAGGCTTTTAGAACTACTTTAAAATAAAACCCTATAAAGAGATTATTAACCAACACTGCATCGGATTTCTAAAGTTTGAAAGTTGCATTTTTATAGGGAGATTTTCCGCAATTTTAACTTAGAAGCTACAGAGACGTTTATGTGAAACCTTTACTTGCGTTCAAAACGACCCATACCGTTGTCGTTGATTGTTATTTAGTTGCCTAATAAAGCTAATTTTTTTAAAAAGATGTCATTATAAGAGATCTTTTTTCTACCTTTATACTATATATATATATACGATTGTTCTACATTCCTGCATACGAGTTGGCTTGAAGGATATAGACGGGTGTAATCACTCTGTTACAGAACCAATATGATTCTTGTTACATCATAACTTGTAACCGCTTATGTTGGTGTAATACTTTAATGTTCATTTAGGCGGAAGGATATATCTGTTACTTGTTGGACGAGAACGCGTTTGTAGTCGCTTCTAACTCAAAAGAGGTCAGTTGCACTTTAGTGGGTTGTATTATGTATAAAATAAAGTGTAACTTTGATTAAGAAATTGTTGACAATATTCAATGAAGATTATACAACGCTCGTTAGTTTGAGAGGTTCAACAAAAGGTAAAATTTTTTTGCTTTTATAAAAGGGAAAACCCAGTCGCTATCAGGTGAGTAAGGGTTTTTGGAGCTGCGTGCTTTTGTATTCGAAAGCGTTTGGTTTTTATCTTTGCTAACAACAGCACTTTACCTTCCGCCTATTGGAAGTTTTCTCAGTCAATTATTTCAGCCTACAACGTGCTAATGACAACTTTAGCCCCCTTTTAGTGAAAAAAATTTTTTTTGTATATAAATACTTTAGAAACCTAGTTGCAAAAGTAACGAAACACCCCCATAAGGAAATTTGTCTTGCCAACCAACTGTGGTATTTTCAATTATCTGCTTTCATTTTCTGTTTCCTTCTTTCTTTACATCAAACCGTAATTTACTGAGCCCTGCATAAAATGTTAAAGTTGTTATTCTACATCTCCTTCCCCTCCTTTCCTGGGAAAAATTGTGTCTACACTGGACGGAAAATTATCTATCGGTTGATGCTAAGTACCAGTCGAATAACTTTCCTGAATCTTTTCATTAGTATGGATGTTGTTTACAATAATTATAATACCAATGTAATGATAAACATTTCAATATATTTTTTCGACTGTCTCACGATTCTTGTTACTGAAAATACGGCTTCGTTTCGACTGCAACCTGTAAGTCTTCACCAGGTAATGGAGTAGTCTGCGAGAAGGGCTTGTTATATACATTTTCTCTTTCAGTGGTCAGTGCCGTGATTTCTGTTTCCGTTTTGTATTCAACCAAGCGTGAGGAATTTCGATTCCACCATCCCAGTTTATGTTGTCTGAATGGAGTTTGATTTGTATAGCTCTTTAACTCTGCGTGAATAGTAATGATTCGCATTCTTTTCAATGTGAAGAATCGTGAGAAAATCGAAGAAATTTATTTAATTGTTTATTTATAATCAATAATGGATAATATTTTTAGTTTAAAGTATAAAAGTGTTTCACATTCCTCAATCTCCTTGTTGGGGTAGTCTTATTTAAAGGAATTATTTATGCCACAGTTTACCAAAGTCGACTGGTTATTATCATACACTACTAGCTTGCACCACATTTCTCATTTACAGTCCATCGGCAAGTTTTTTGGCGAGGTATCTGCCCCAATAATGGATTCTCTTCTCTTCAGAAACAGGACGAAAACACGAACCTCTTTGTATTACAAGTAAGAACTTACTTTTTTATCTTTATATTCTAGCATGGTATCCTTCGAATTTTACAGAAATACGCTTCTTGGAAACTCCTGTTGGCAACCCCAAAGTAGTAATATTTTTGTTTGTATGGCGCTAAATTATGGGGCACATTTGTTCACATTTGCTTCTCAGTTACAATTTTTGTTCAAATTTAAGAGCCAAGTGTTCAGATAAGATAAATTTTCACCTTTGAAGCAACAAAAATTCATCTCGTAAATTTAAAACAATGCTACATTTTCTCCGTTTTTAACCAGTTTATCCATCTGCAATACTTGACATTCTATGATTCTTATGCACTTTATTTACGAATTATATACTTCAACTAATAATCCCGCCTTTTACTTCCTTTAAGAATTTATAATTTTGAGTTGTTTTTCAGATTCCAGTTTGAAGATTTGCAAGCAATGTGTCAAGTGAAATCGCCAGTTAGTGGTGGATCGTCTCTACTCAAAGTTAGTTCAATACTTCTTTCTTTTCATTGAAAACAGTCCTAAACTTGATGCATTCTTTAATTAACAAATAAAGAAGCCTAACCCATATATTACACTGTGATAAAACACGACGGGCATGTCAGAACGCGAGGGGAATGTACAAAACACGAGCAGGCGAATATCCATTTGATATTTTAGTTGACAACAACTTTGCCGAAACCTAAACTGAACTCTTCTCCTTGCAGCCTCTGCTCTCTCTTAAGTTGTACTTTGAATGGTGGACCACAAAGGCAGCTTGGTAAGTATGAATACGATATCCGTGTCTTGTTTAGTGTCTTTTTATATGATGTAGATAACATGTTTGTTTTCTCGCAATCCTCAGGTCCCTTCTATATTTCAGCCTACATAGGTGAGCATCGTTCATGATTGTATTTATTATCTACTAAAAGAATGTGTAGTGCTGCGTGCTCAAATCGATATTTTGAGCCAGTACGATTAAGATACTCTCAAATGAGGAAACGGCAACTCTGATGACTTCGGTCGCGCGATGTGACAGTTCAAAGTAAGTTTAATTTGAATCGAAATGAGTCGAATACGATCATTCGATGAGATCAGAAAATATGTAAAAATTTAGAAAATCATAATTACATTTATATAAAGGGCCTGATTGTACTTGATGCATCGCTGTCTAAAAGAGTATTGAAAATAAACTCACGTATATTTTTCTAAAAAAACTGGCTTTGATTCATCTCTTCAGTCAAGAGGAATATCATTTCTTACATTTGTTACAATTTATAGAATGAGCGTTTGAAAATTGCCAGCTCCCTTCTTACTGATGGTTAGGAAGTTGTGGATCCTGTTTGACCTAACAAAAGATTTGTTAATGGTGAAGGAGTGAGTCTCTTCCAAATACGCTACGGTATCTCAATATATCATGCTTCAAGGTAGAATCTATGCTTTCACAAATAGAGAAATAGCGGAAGTTACAGGATTAAAGTTTTTGTTTACTTTGTAAAATGTTGAATTAAAGGGAAAAAAGGGTTGTATATAAACGGTAGGAGTTTTGATAACTGTGATCAAAAAGAAGAAAAAAGACGTTCAAAATAAAGAATTTTGGCTGTTGGCTGCTGAAACGGTTCCACACAAAGCAAAATGTTTGTTAAAGGCTGGTAATGTTTTTAGGTCCCGAAGTATTACTGACTACTATTTTCACTAAAAAAAGCAAACTCAATTTAAGAGTAAGCAACTTCAACAATGACTTTATGTTACGCATGGTCATAGGACGGTTACTGCTGATCACTGTACTGTGTGTTCAAAAAATCATCCAACGCTCGTCAGCCAGCCAGCCCGTTCATTAATCACCATTCTTTTTGGCTGTACACTCGTGCCTTAATCTACTTGGCTAAAACAGGCACAAATAGTCCGTTGCGGTTAGTGTTGCCAGTTGGTCGCACACAGCAATTAAATCTACATTCGTGTCGTTGATGGCCATAGATGAAAATTGTAAAGGAGTATATTTACCATGTTTCGGGTCAAACCAGTACATTATTGTTCAGGGTATATTATGAAAGCCATTAGTCTCCACTGTAACACTATATTTTCTAAACTTAAAACCTTTTTCTCCACAGTTGGCTGTTCTCAAGCGCAGACTTTGTTGCTGGTGAGTGAACAAAAGCTCGACATTTTTTTTCTAATGTCGATTTTGCCATTCTACTCTACTGTATTTCTGAAAAAGGGTCCACTGCATGCTAGTGCTAGTAGTGGGTTTTGGCCATTATGTTGACTACTTTAGCCTAAAACGTAGCGGTGTCGTACATCATGCTACGAATGCGTGAAACTGTTGAGTAATTGTTTATGAATTTTTGGAGATTAGTAATTTTAGCTGTATTCTCGGTTGTAGGAGCATAGGGCCTTTTGACATCCAGTTTCAATTACAGTAGAAGTAAATCATGTTTTTGTTATTATTGCAGATGCGACTAGTGCTGACGTAACAAAATACGAAAGCTGTGTAAAAATTGTAACAAGTTATTACGCAGAAGACAAAGAGGTTTTATTTCAAGGTGAGCAAACTAAGTGACTAATTGTATAAAGAATTGAAAGGCAGTAACTTAATGTGTTTGCTTTTCAAATCGTGTTTGAAGAGAAGACACAGTGAATCCGAAGAGAGTGGAGAGCTTGCAAAGTGTAACTGTGGCTGAAAAGCGACAAGTTTGGTCGGCTGTATTGCGTTTGGTTTTGAAATGCTTTTTATGAGTAGACTAAGGTAGAAATTACTGGATTTGTGACTGTAGGTAATACTTTTTCTGGTTAAAAAGTAGAATACAGTTTAATTAATAGTGTAAAATAATTGCCAATGGAAACAGATTGTTGACATTTTTTGTCAAGGATGTGCATGAGGGAGAAAATTCTTCTTTAAATGTATGTTTAATTAAAAAGTATTCTTTTTACTATACACAGGATCGGTGGCATGTTCTGAATGTTCAATGTAAGTGTTCATAATAAATTTTCACGATGCGTACTTGCAAAACTCGTATGAAAATGCTCTGAGGATTATAGCGTTTAGCAGTTAATTTTTGACGGTAGATGACCTGATTTAAGAAATGCTTAGTATCATAAGAAGAGTCTAGTGTTTGGCAGTTAGTTCTTAACGGAGAATGAACTGATATAGAAAGAACTATGTATATAATAGGAAGATTCTAGTGTTCAGCAGTTTGTGCTTGGCTGATAGAAACTCCTCAGTGATATATAAAAGGAAGGGTCTAGAGTTTGTGTTAGGTAGTGCTTGGCCCGACCGAAACTCCTCAGACGTCCAATATGAAGATTTTAACATTTGGCTTGGTAGAAAATCCTTAGTCAAGTAGAAAGTTTCTAATGTTTGGCTTCGACATTCATATGAACAAAAATCTCCCGAGGGTTGCTGGTTATATATCATTGCCGGTTTATTGACTCTAAAAATCCTCGAAGCAACAAATTGCGTGCTTGGAATACCTGTACTCGAGCAACTACTCATGGGTCATTTTCTTAAAATATTTTATTTATTTTTAACAAATTTAAGAAAAGATTTAAGTGTTTTCAGGTATAAGCATTTGATCTAAACTGACAAATTTCTCTTTGGTCCTCCAGTGGTTTTGTGGTCAGCAGTATTCCCCGGAGCAACCTTTATCTTCTAGTTGCGAATGCTAGTTGTGTGAACTGCAAGAGTGATCTAACAGTCGATATGCCTGGAGGAACTAGACAATATATCCTTTTTGAGTCTGCAACGAAAGTTTAGAACATTTTCACACTGAAACATTAAAGTCTTCAATATGTCGGTTTAAACATGTGTTGCGTTTCAAACGAAACTATTACCCAGGTCAGCGGAGAGCTCTGTGTGGCTGGTTTCAAGTTATTAGCGTTTATCATTTACAAGAATACATTGTTTTGTCACTGTGCTTTATTTTTATTGTAAACAAAGAACTTCGCCTTTTGGGAATCATAAGATGTAGTAAAAGCGCAATACTTGTGGGATGTAGCTATAAAGATCAACGTCTAGTATAGTTAGCACAAAAGTGCTATTAGCTAACTTGAAGCAACGATAATGGGCACTATATAAGGCCTCGTTGGTAGCACTCTTTACCCCTTAAATCTACCATAAAACAGTGAGCCTGAATGCTAGCAGCCATGGACAGCTGTTATGTTTCGGCCTTTTTAGGCCTCATCAGCATGGCATAGCTAGCAAACATGGAAAACATAACATGTAGTAAATGCTCAATGCTTGCCATGTGTCTATAAAGATCAACGTCTAGTACAGATAGCATAAGTAAGCTAGTAGCTAAATTGAAACCACGATAACGGACACTATGGCCGCGTTGATAGCGGGCTTTTTCCCTGAAATCTATTATAAGAATAGTGAGTCTGAGTGCTATTAGCCATGATCAGCTGTTAACGCCTGTCCAGATATCAATTTGCTATTTTTGTTATCACTTGCGAGTACGCTTATATAAAGGATGTTACATGATCGTGCGGACATTTGAAATTTCTCTTCGAGTGTTAAAAATATTAACACGAGAACAGAAATTTTGTATCTCCAAGCAGCCATGTAATATTCTATTTATACACCAATGACTTTGACAAAGATACCACTATCAAACACGCTGCATCGAAAGGAGCGAGTGTAGCCATAATGCTATCACGTATGAGTATCCGTATTAAACCATATAATCGGGAAATTGTCGTAGGATAATCGTACTTCGACGAAAACATGCATTCGGAACCAATAAGCATAAGGTACAGAATTTCCTAGTGAAAACCGTGTAACAATTCCGTCTCGTGGCTTTGCTGTCTCAGAAACTTGAAGTAAAATTAAAAAGCGTGAAATTTTTATATTGCTCGACAAACGGACAAAATGAAAATTTTTAGTTCGCTTATTGATGTCTTCCATTTAATAGCGTGGCCGATAAGAAGGAGCTAAATAAAATACGGGAAGCCGAGCGAGCTGGCCAACGCACACATTCAAGGTTCAAACCCAGGGCTTGCACGGCCATGGACAACTGTTTCGGCCTCATCAGCATACCACAACTAACAAACAGGATCGGGTTCCCAAAAAACATAAGTTGTTGTACAAGCGCAACGCTTGTGGCCGTAGTGAACATTTTTAACATAGCTTCAAGTTAGCTACTAGCACGTTTGTGCTATGTATGCTTGACGTTTATCATCAGAGCCACCTCTCACAAGCATTGCGCTTTTACGACTATAGAAAAACAGACACGGGGGAAGGAAGATATGAATTTTGTTTTAGAGTGGTGAAAACAATATTTTACTAGCAAGTAAACGCCAGAAAACAAAATTCAAATCTAATGCCATCGTGTAACGTTTTTATTTTATGGACAAACTAAAGCAAAGTAAAATAAAACATAAGTTTAATTTTCATTTCATTTCAATGCAAACATAGCAGCATTCCTTACAATAACATGAATATTATCGCTGCCAGATATTCGGTTTTCTATACAGTATTTTCGTTTTCATTTTCTCTTAAATACTTCACCAAACCGTTGTCTTAGGAGCTGTCATTTCTTGCATGAACATGCGACAAGAAACTGGCGGAAGATTTTATAGAACGCGCGTGTAAAATTAGGACGTTTGGTACATAAATATTTCATATCTTCCAAAGAAGATATCGAATATTTTAGTTTTTCGGTAAAATACTATTATCTATATAATAAATGTTTCATGGTACATAAATATTTCATATCTTCCAAAGAAGATATCGAATATTTTAGTTTTTCGGTAAAATACTATTATCTATAT
>JANCMA020292199.1:0-7500 GCA_024336925.2 Zoanthus solanderi | reverse complement strand
GAATTCAGAATTTTTCAGAAAATGACGAGTGTTTAGCTCATTGATATCATTGACATGAATATTGAAGTCTTCAGTTATGAACAGCTTACCAGGACGAACAGCAAGTTTATTTAAGAAGTCTGTAATTTCTTTAAAAAACACTGACATGGCTGTATTGATCACTTGAGTTCTGGATGTCCGACAAACAGTGGCTAAAAACAGAGATTTTGAAAACTGAGGATGAGATAGTTCGACTGCACCATGTTCAAATGATGAAAATGAGTCAGTTTCAATTTGCTTAACCCGCGAAGTATCTTTGAATATAACTGCAACTCTACCCCCAAGGCAGAATTGACGAGGAAAAGAGCAGATATTTTATCCCGCGGAACACAAATGAAATGGAGTTAGATTGTCATCTTCACGAAGCGAAGTTTCAGTTAAGCAACAGATCTCCAAGTCTTTGTCAATAATATAATCAACAAATTCGGTAATTTTGTTATTACTGGACTCACAGTTGATTGTTGCAACATTGAAAGGGCGCAAGATTGTTGTTGTGATAGAATCCAGCGCAGGTAACGGTGAGCTGCTCACGGGAACAATAACAAAGCTGCCCTGCTTACAAACTAATACTTGTTTCTGTCAATATACAAATAGCTTTGACGGTTTACAGTAATTCGTATTGGGATCTGTTGTTTTTCAGCCCCTCTTCCTCTGAAACGGAGAATACTGCATGTGTTCATTCAGTGTAGCTAGGAGAATGATCAAGGGTTATACGGAGTATATTAGATAGCAACTTTGTCTTGATACCTAACATAAAAATTAGAATTGACAGCATGGCAATAATTCCCGCCAAAGTTTGAAAGTAGTACTTTAGTTCCTTGCGAGGTGAAACCGGACCAATATGAGACTACACATTGACACAGATCGTCAAATCTTCCATTAATAGATACATGCAGAGAAATCCAAGCTTGTAGTATGCAGATATCGGACGACGAGGACAGCAATGTCAAAAAGTTCTTCCACAAAAGCCGGTATTGAGATTATCAAAGTGAATTGTAACCAGCTTCAGATAAAAAACATCACGTTCTTCAATTGTAATTAATATTGTACTCCATGTAAAAGTCTTTGAAACCACGGCAGCCAAAGTTTCGCTCTGTTGTTCGTTTTTTGCAGGTTTTTTGAGAGAAACGTATAATGCTCCCTATTGCTACATCCAAAGGGGTTACTCTGTATATTCTAGAGTTTCTGTACGAAATGCTTTGCCTTGTAAGATGAAACATTCCAAATTCCCTTTTGGTCCAATTTGCATATTGGCTTTGTTGCACAAAAGAGGACATGTAAACTTTTAAGTTTAATGGACGTATTAAAATACGTTTAATGGACGTATTAAAATACGTTTAATGGACGTATTAAAATACGTTTTAATGGACGTATTAAAATACGTCCGTTCCCGCTTGATTTGACAATTTTTATGGATGTTGAACGGAATCCTGGACCCAATACTGCACTCTCTGGTTGGTCTTGGAATTTTGGGAACCGAAATTGTAACATATTGGCTTCTGGAACTTTGAAATGCTCATCTAGTGGTTTGCAAAATGAAAATGCAAATATGGCCAACTATTCTCGCCCGATTGTTTATTCAAGAAATAAGTTATTCAATCTTCGCTCTTCAGCTACTACTAGGAAAGTTTTTAGTATTCCTGTTGTTACATCACATCGGCTACGCAACAATGGCTATGAGAAGAAAGAAGGTCGGCCGCGGACTCTTTCGTTTATTAAAATTAACAAAGAACCTGCAGCGCCTAGGATAGTACCCAAATGTATGGTTTTGAATGCGAGAGCTCTAGCAAAACCCAATCCAACTCCAGCTCTTTACGCTGAATTAAAATCCAACAACATCGATATTTGCTTCCTCTCAGAATCATGGTTTGCCCAGAAGGTTATGTAATGGTGAGGAAAGACCGAGCAAATTATAGATCTGGTGGAGAGGTAGCAGTTATTTTTAGAAATGATTGGAGGGTCGAAATGCTTAATGACATCAATAGCTTTGATTATGAATTTGTCTGGTGTAAAATCAGAACGCCTAACTCTGATTATTATGTGGCCAGTATTTATCATCCTACCGATCCAGTTTATGATGCATCTGAGCTACTTGATTTCCTTTCTCACACTTGCGATCAAATTTTACTCAATGACCCAAATGCCAAAATCATCATCGCCGGTGACATTAATCAGTTGAAAATTAGGGAATTTATACAGCAGCATGCATTAAAACAAATAGTCAGAGTCTGCACCAGGGGAGAACGAATCCAAGATGTTTTTCTCACAAACTATCCATTTCTCTAGATAATTTGTCACACCTAGTTAAGCCCCTTTGCAACATCAGAAACAAGACTGCACGGTACTGTAGTGAGGAGGAAAATAATCTGCGACAAGAACGCATCAACTCCCTTATCCGTAAGAATCAAATGAGGGCAGTAAAAGATCAAAAGAAGAAACATGCTAAGGGTTCTAGGGGGTGGTGGGACACTGCTATTAGGATTACGAGGAGGAAAACTCAAGGCATCCCAGTCAGTTCAGTGTTGTGTCCTGATGATATTAACACCTATTTCCAGAATATTAATACTGATAATGCGTACTGTGCTCCAAGGCTATCTGTGATTCCTGAAGGATGCCTAAATTTGATGAATATTCTGTCTTGACTGTCTCAGTTCACCAAAAGTGTACTGCGTGCGGTCCAGATGGATTTCCTTATTGGTTTTGGCGGGATTATGCTTTTTATCTGGCACCTGTAATTACTAAAATCTTTAACAGTTCTCTTAGACACCAAACAGTTCCCTTTGCGTGGAAATTGGTTGGTGTGTCACCCATTCCAAAAGAGTCGCCGTTAAATAACTGCAATCAACTACGGCCGATCTCGCTAACCAATATCATAATGAGAATTTTTGAAAATTTGGTATGTAAACAAGAACTATCTCCTGCTCTGAAATTACAAATAACATCTGATCAGTTTGCTTATAAAGAAGGGCATAACACGACCATGGCCCTTCTTAAATACCAACACTATTGGTCAAAGTGGCTGGACAGGGACGCTGATTTCGTTAGGGTGTTCTCCTTCGATTTCAGGAAAGCCTTCGACTCAGTTTTACATTAGATAGTATGCAACAAACTGAAGTCGTATAATATTAATCCATATGTTATTAATTGGATAATTAGCTTCCTCAGTGACCGAAAGCAAAGAGTGGTTACAGATGGACTATCAACAAAGTTTGTCGATATCAATAAAGGGGTCCCACAGGGGACTATCCTAGGACCAATCTAGTTCTCTATTATGGTTAACGATATTAGGGCCGTTAATCCAACTAGAAATCTTCTTTTGAAATATGCTGATGACACCACTTTAAGTATTCCAGTTAGATCCAATGATACTGATTCATCCTTAAATGAAGTTCAAAACATACAATATTGGGCTATTTAAAATCGAATGACCTTAAACCTTAAAAAAACATGGGAAATGGTGGTTCGTGGGAAGACCAGTAAGCCACTCCCTGAACCAATCTGTGACATCGAAAGGAAGGAAGAACTCACACTATTGGGTGTAACTTTCAATGAACATTTGAGTAATTGGAATACACATTTCGAACATATGATTAGTAAGGCTAGCTCCAGATTATATATCTTAAGAGTTTGTAAATATTTTGGATATTCTCTGCAAGAACTCACTCTGTTATTTGACAGCCTTATCATGTCTATTTTTATGTATGCGATTGAAGTGTGGGCAGGTGCCTATGAGTGTAAATATCTCGAGCAAGTTGACAAATTCTGTAGGCGCGCACAGAAGTATGGTTATACAAGCAAGTTTAAACCTATTTCAGAAATTATAAGGGAAAATGATATTCAACTGTGGAAAAAGTTACTTTTTAGCAACAATCACTACATGAGTGATCTTCTTCCAAAAAAGAAAACGCGGATACTTCGCAAGAGGGGGCACAATTTTATATTACCAGCTGTAAAAACTGAGCGTTTTAAACGATGTTTTATTAATAGATGTCTTTTTAACTTTGTATAGAATTCTTATTTAACGTATATTTGTAAATTTACACGTCTGTTCATGTAGGTATCTATTTTGATAAAGATCTTTATTATTATTATTAGTAGTAGTAACCACAAAAAGCGGTTTTGATATTAGTTTCATCAAATGGAAAGTCCATTTAACTTTAAGTGATTAAGACTTAAGAAGTTCTTTTAAATGGTAAATTTAGTGCTTAGATCTAGAACAACCAAAATAAATCTATTCAACCATTGGTTACCTAAATGCTTACAACTTAGTTTGCGGCGTCCTTAAGGCACGAAAGAATGCCGCATTTAGAATTGATTCAGAGCAATAATAAGAATATATAAGGCCAAGTAAAAAAAATTCTCGGTTTCTCATCAGCGCCCGCATTTCAAAAGAACTGAAGCATTAACTCTGTTTTTTTAGTTTTAAATACAGGAAACGTTTGGATAGAAATGTGAATTGTCGATCAGTTCCGTAAGATGAACTAAAATGGCTCGTTAGCTGTGCTTCCTGCGCTGCTGCAAAGAAAAAAACAAAAATAAAAACCCCATGCCGCATTTACATTTACAAAATGTTCTGATGAGAAACCGGGATTTTTTTATTTGACCTGTCGACAAAGGTCACTGAAACAACGGAAACAGTTTTTTGTTTCTATAGCATCTCTTCTGTGCACGGGAATGGTTGTTAATATTTCGTAATAAGGTAGGATATGCGTATTCGAGAATACACTTTAAGATTGCTCTTGCAACAAAACAAAGAAAATGTGGTGAACATGTTATGTAGTCATTGCAAAGAATCACGCGACGGTAGATGACCTTGGATAATGGACTGATGGATGAAACGAGCTGACAGTAATGCCATACTCGGGAAGTCTTTTAGGCATTTTACTTTTAAAATGTTTTAAATTGGATTTGTTGTACAACGCCTAATTGATTTGAAAAATTCATTTAATTAAGCGGTTATAAATCATGTTAATGACGTACATATTAAAGGCATCGTGCGAATGTCAATATCGAGTGTGAACGCCATACTATTTCAACCGGTAGCCATTTTCGAGGAACTGAAAAAAAATATTTAATCAATGGGGTCATACCATCATTCTATTGAGAAATCTAGAAAGTTGAATTTAGCTTGCCTTGAACTTTTGGTTAACTAATAGCCAACGGCCAAACGTACATGGTCGTGTCTCTACATCACATACCCGTGATACAATCGTTTTAGATTAGGGGATGGATCGGATCCCAAAAAAATGTCAACAAGGAAAAGTAAAAATGTCCTTGAAATCAAAAGGAAAACATTTAGCAATTTTGGCAAATTTGTCGTTTGTGGAAAAGTCGATTAAAATGAGACAGCTAAAATCACAACAAAATATTAACCTCTGGCGGAAGAAGTTAGTTCCTTGTGCATGTAAATATTTGTTTTTGGGCACTCCCAGTATTCTGGCATTGAGCTAGCACCTATGACTATCTGGCTATTTATAACACCCGTGAGTAGTCTCGATTGACATCAATTGACTAAGGTGATCCTTGAGGCAAGAGCAAAGTGTTTAGAAGAGACTTAACAACACGAATCGAACCAGCAAAGATGTGGGGCAGTTTCTTGGTCTTTTTCTGTAGTTTAACCACAATTTTTGCCTGCTCCTGTTTTCCATCACATCCGCAACAAGAATTTTGTAATTCGGAATTCGGTGAGTAAATGTAACTGTAGAATAAGCAGTCTTTTCTAAAACTGCTACTATTTCTGGACCAAATGCAAGATATGTTCAAACTAATTGAGCCTAAATACTAAAATTACTATGTACTCACAATTTTTTTAAATGATATGAAAGGCACAAGAGCAATAGTAATGTGAATTTCAAATATTACAAGTCAAATCGCTGTTGAATATTTTTGAATTTCTTTTAAAAGAAATAAAACGTCTCTGTAGGCCTTGGTCGAAATCATGAATTTACTTGAATTTGTGCCATTCGAGCCTAAAAATACAATGTAAAAATATATCTTTATAATAAAACGTTTTCGGAGATACTCCTCCTTCCTCGGTTATAACTGATTTTTTGCGACTTCAAATCATCAACTTTCGCCCTCCTTCTAAATTATGACCGCGTTTTACTGGGTTCCACTTTCCTAAGTGGTGACGTTAAACCAGGGAGTTATGCTTGATCGAATTTTGATTTAAGTGTCTTTCGGTGTCTTTCAAAATTCGAAAAAAAAAATATTGCTTTAAGAAATTATTTCTCGAAGAGTTTTTAGAAATACAAATTGATATTTTTTCTGTTCTTGTACGATTTGATTCGTCGAGACAAATTGGATTTAAGTTGGAGACAAGTTGAAAAGCCGGCTTACTGTTTTGTTGAATGAAACTGATGTGGCAAAGGGAACAATCATTCATTACTTCCCTTTTTCAAAATCGACACATCCTGAAGGGAAAAAAAGGAGAATACAATGGATAAAGTTTGTGAGGGTAAAGCGTGGACCAGAGAATGGGAAGGAGTGGATACCAACACGAAACTCCGGTATCTGCTCAGAGTATTTTCGACTCTATAAAGCTATGGCAGTGAGTGTCCACGCATCATGAACTCTCGGGTTTGAAGTCATTGGTTCCCAAACTCTCAAACTCGGCCGTGAAATTTCTGAGGCCCCAATTTTCCATTTTGCGCTCAAAATACTAAGATCAGGAGTATTCAAACACGTTTTATTTTGTCAAAATCAAATGTACAGGTCTGAAAATTGTCAAATCCATTATTCATGAAATTCGGGTATATACACTTTAACACACTAAACAAACCGCAGATAATGCCAGTTCTGATGGGTCAGTTGGCTGATAAAAAAATTTAACGAGACTTTCTTTACCTTTGTTTTTTTAAGGTATGGCGAGCTGTCCGTCTCATTGTGGACACTGGCCTCCATTACAAGGGATTTACGAGAAGCAAAGGGTTAGAATTGTTCGCGAAATATGCGTGGGATGCATCCGATTTTGCCAAGAAGGAACTAACAAGGTACTCAAGCGATCCCGGTCAAGCTACAGCGTATATGATTGGTCAACAGGCCTTAATCAAATTGAGGAATCTAGCCACTGAGAAACTAAAGGACAAGTTTGAGCTGAAAGATTTCCATTATCAAATTTTACTTCAAGGTTCCTCTCCGCTGGATTATCTGGAAGATCATATTAACAGGTAATTTCTTAAAAAGTGTATATACTTGTTCGATCCATGCAAGTGCAGTTTTGTTTGTATGAGTCTTAATCATGAATGCAGTGATATTCATTGTAATTTTTGAACCAGTTGATGAAACGCTATAATGTGACCATTCATTTTCTTTGTCTTGAAGAGTAGAAATGATTGGTGTTATTCATTCTAACTTTTGAACCAGTTGATGAAACCCTATAAAATGACCATTCATTTTGTTTGTCTTGAAGAGTAGAAATGATTGGTGTTATTCATTCTAACTTTTGAACCAGTTGATGAA
>JANCMA020292092.1:0-12175 GCA_024336925.2 Zoanthus solanderi | reverse complement strand
TAACGTCCATTGGACGTTAAGCGTTAACAAATCAATTTTCCGACGGCCCCTTAGATTGCATCAGTATGTTATTTATATAGATTAATAACTGCTTTTACTTTTTTTTTTTTTTTTTTTTTTGTCTTTTTGGCAAATTTCAAAAATTTTCACTCGGTCGGGCGACTATAAACATAAAAATAAGTGGGGACGGCTTAATACGCGTGAAACAACTTCGGTGTTATGCTTTCATAGAAAGCCGATATTATTTGGACTTCTGCACCTGTCAACTGCACAATCGGAACTTAAAGCGTTAGTGAATGGGCCAAAAGGGGTTGTTAGATTAATTTTGAAATTAAATAACTTGTAAAGTA
Source organism: Zoanthus solanderi (assembly GCA_024336925.2). Taxonomy (NCBI): domain Eukaryota; kingdom Metazoa; phylum Cnidaria; class Anthozoa; order Zoantharia; family Zoanthidae; genus Zoanthus; species Zoanthus solanderi. The sequence continues at coordinate 11,825 of JANCMA020292092.1, read as the reverse complement.
TTAAGGGAGATCGATGTTTCCGTTTGTTTTCAACAGAAAATGTTATTTGCTCATATTTTAGTTTATTTTTTCTAAAAGATGTCGAGGTCCGTCAGCAATTATTTTAACGACTCAAGCAGGAAGTTTTTTTAAAATCGCAAAAAGTTGTGTAAGGACGGAGTTAACATATATTTCGAGCGCGTTCGCTATTTCGTTAGATCAGCTGTAAATTATACACAACTCAATGCTGATGTTTTATAAAGTCGCAGACAATTGTGAACCGAGCAGCTGCGTGTAATTTTACAGCTCAAAGTTGATGTTTTTATTAAATCGCCGTACGTGTAAGTTGCGTTGCTGACATTTTTAGTGTTAGTTCTTCAGAACAACAGCTGTAATTTATACAACTCCGACAAGGTTGATTTTTTACTAAAAATTGCCTTAAGTTGTGTGAGGAGCGTTATTCTTTTATTTGCATTGCTTCTGCCAGTTAGCACGACTGCATAAACAAATAATAATGCATTCAGAATATAAAAGATGTTTATCTCGTTAGAGACTAGAAGCCAAATGGGTTTTGGAAGTAAGTAAGAAGTTCAAATAAGACCGACGCGAGGAGAAAGGTTTGTTTATTAAAAACGATGTTATTTGCATTCAATTGTCAACTAGCTGTATATATAAAAACACTTTTAAAACCTATATATTGTTATTGAAAATTTTTTTATTGAGTTGGTGATTTGCAAAGAAAAAAACCTTTAAAACTCTAATCAACTTGTGACGGTTATCATAAATTTCTTTAAATTGCTGGTGTATATGAGCTAGTGTTGATATTGTTTCTCCGTAAGACAATAATAAATGCATCAATGTTTCAGCTGCTGTACTGCTGCATAAATAGCAATGGGCTGTAAATTGCAGTTTTGAATAAACCAAACGCATACCTTAAAAAACTCCAGGTTTAAAATGTTTGTGATCGTGGGTCCATTTAGGGTAGGAGCTGATACTTTGAGTGTTAACCCTTCGTTAGGGAAACTGTATAACTTAAAATTTTTATTTAGAATAAATTTTATTATGATCATCGGCCTAAGCAGAGTTAGGAGCGGACATTTACAGCACCCTTCTTCCAAAAGAAGACTCGTTAAAAGAGAGAAGTGTTTGGGGATAGGAGGCCGGAGTTTTTCTCGAGAATTTTCCTTTTCGATCGATTGGCTGTAAAAGAATTATGTTTCGATGATTTCACTTTTGTCCCTACCCCTCCCCCTATCATTTTTACCTCATGGATGACATTAGTCATCGATGAGGTTTAGAAGTGAGGTGAATTCACTCGCTCACTCGGGTGTAAACTTTTAATCGGGTAATTAATGTCTGCATTAACCTATAAATTTACAAGGAACAAGACGCCACCTCATCCCAACTCTTCCCTCATACAAACTCTTTTTCACGCGCTGGTTATTTAGAGACCGATCTCTTAAGTGTGTGAGCATGTGGGACTCTAGGCTGCGTGTCGTCATAGGAAAGCATCGCATTAAATTTTATTAGAAAAAGATAAGAAATGCTTTATAAACAACTTTAAGTTAAAAAAAAAAAGAAAAAAGAATAAAAAAAGAAAAAAGACAGTAAAATAAAAAAACGGTCAGAACAGGATTCGAACTGGGTCCGTTCACACGAAAGTAATAAGTACTAACATGATTCCACGCTCGAAAGTATAAAATTAACGTCTTAAACCATATAAGGTTTAAACTATACTTTTTCCCAATTCTTTTGCGTGCTAGCTCTTTACAGACCAATATTATGAGTGCGTAAGCATGTGGGACTCTAAGGAGAGCATCACATTCATCCATGAGGTTGCTCATAGAGCCTTTGATTTTCTAATTGTTGCTTCTTACTGTACCCTTCATTTCTACGACGTCCTATTCGAGCAACCTCATCCTCTCATCACCTATCCCCCCTCCCCTCCCCCGCCCGCTTTTCTATGATTTGAACAGGTTCTCACACATTTGTACATATGTATATATTTAAAAGTTCCATGCAGCTTCTCGGCTGTTTGTTATATTTGCCGGACCATGTTTTCACACTTCTGTGACTTAGGTTGGGCCAGCTGTGCCTTTCGTTTTTCACCTGTAGAATATTTCTATTGAGTAGAATATTTTCGCAGGCCAAGGTGAACAAATAAAAGGTCTTTTTCTCAAACTATAAATACCTCTTCATCTAATCTTAATTTTCCTTTATCAAACCTATTGGATTTTGGTTTTCTGCAATGAAGTGTGTTGTTCTTTTGTTCGTGTCAGCTTTTGCTGTGCAGACCGCTTTTTGTTCACCAGGTGAATGATTCTTCTTGTTTTCTTTATGTTTTTTGTAAAAAGCAGGTAACAACCCCCGCAACGATTCATTGGTGGGGATTTCGGGAAATTGAACAGGATGGACTGAGTATAGAGAATTTAACGACTGAAGTTTATACTGATTGATGAGATTTAAGATAGAGATTTTTAGAACATTTCTGAGAAGAGATTTTTGATAAACTAACGGATAACTAACCGGATGGTCTTAAATTTTACCTGACTAATGAAATCTGAGGAACATTTTATTGTATTTTATACTGATTCTTGGAGAATTATTTATTGCATCAGAATATCCAATCGAAACGGGTCTTTTAAAAAAGATCTCTTCGCTAAAATATTATGTGGATTCAACACCAAAAAAAAAAAAACAGAACTAGTTTTCAGGGCTTACCAGGGATTATCAAGGGCTTATCAGATTATGTACGATCCTTAAATTGCTAACTCTTTAACATGGCTATTTATAATATTAACTCAATATATAACCAACCAGAAACAATCAAATATGTAAATCAATAATGAAAGGGATTCCCTCTCTTTTTTTTGAAACTTGGAAAAATGAATCGTATCATTAAACTTATTGAGCTGATTTTATACCGATCAACAAAATACAATCTTTCTATATATGCTTTATGCTTAATTCATCAGTTTATAAAAAACAATTAATTTTAATACCCAATACGCCTGGATTTCATATTTTTTAACTTTAAGCGAGACGTGTTCTGGATATTGAGATACGTAGCGAAGGGTGCAGCGATCTTAATAAACTAGGACCCGGATGTGGCTGGGCCTTCATCAAGGTTGATGGTAAAGATTTGTCTCAACACAAACGTGGCCATAATGTCGTGGTTCTTGATGCTGAAACAGGTCAGTAAGGAAACAAAACAAAATCAAAGGGAACTGTGAATGAGTCGTGGATACATTAAATTTGAATTATTTTGCAAACAGTTAAATTTCCTTTTATAGCAACACATTTTTGGATACAGTTTAAAGGCCTTGGAACTATTTTGAACGGATGGGGTTGGGTGAAAAGTCATAAGAATTTATTTTGATTTTAAACTTAAAAAAGAAGCTTTTTTATAAAATGTGACTGTGTTTCAGCAGTTGCGACACAAGTAAATTTGCTTCTCGAGTTGCTCATTGTTGCATTTGCAATTACTTCGTTAAGTAAATAGAACAGTTCCGGCATTATTTCGGAAAGTTGATATCAGTTGGTTTCACGTTGAATTATCGATTTTGTTTACATCTGAGTGAGTGACAAATTTGCATATTTTGACCCACAGCAATAGTCGTTCCTACGCTTCGCGTATCCAAGACTAAAAAGGGGGTTATGCGAATTTCTGTCTTTTTAGTGATTTTGAGCCTTTTTTACTTTCCGTCAGTACTTACTTTACTTACTTTCCCTTTGCCAATAATTAATAAATTTGACTTTGTCTTCGAAACTGCAAAAAAAGACTCAAAAATCATTTTTCCCACGATGCGCCGTCCTCGCTCTCTCCATAATTTGAATTAATTAGGACCCTCCCGATCCCATTCTTAAATGTTTGGATCTCAGAACTCAGGGGCCCTTGCAAACGTTAGCGTAAGTACCTTTTGCAGATACTGTTCGCGTGTTGTTGATTTTGGCACTCCTCGTTGAAAGCTTTGGAAACGCTCAGCTGGAAAGTGAATGAGTTCCACTGAAAAACAAAGAAACTGATCAAATAAGGAAACTGGGGGGAAAAAAAACTAAACAAAATTGAGTTCAAGAAGACTGGTACCTCTTTAGCGTTCATATGAAGAATTACCCTGATCCATATCTCACTTTTCTCATCTTTAGATAAATAAAATAAAAAATGTATTCAGTACATTAATAGTGCACACGGTGGCTGTGCAAATTCCCAAGCGAGTGTTCTATCACAATTGATTTAATTCTAAGGGTGTACACATTATAAGCACAATATGCTTTTAGTAGACTCCTCACCCTTACTTATAGTATATATATTTAAAAAAAATACAATGTAAAATTAATATTTGATATGCATCTGTAGTAGTAATGAAATAAAATTAATTGATTGACTGATTGATTGATTGTGATTCAGGAGGCTGATATCATAGATTTTCGGAAAAAACTTGAGATCCCGAAAAGAGAAGCTCGAAAACTGATTGAGTTTGAAAAATCTTAACCAAAGTGCAAACACTAGGATTACAACCTGGCTCCACCGTTTAGCAAGGACAAATAAAAACTACGTCATGGACCCTTTACAAACATAGCAAGTACATAAACAAAATATTTCCGTAAAAACTTTCTCGGATTCGTTCGGGTTTTTTAGTTGTTTTAGCTAACCAATAACATAAACAAAAACAAATATGAAAAAACGGAAACAGAGCATTCTAAAGACAAACTCAATGCTAGTAGCTAACTTGAAGCCACTAAATTGGGCACTGTGGTCACGTTCGTAGCCTTAACGCTACCAACGTGGCCATAGTGCTCAATATAGTGGCTTCAAGTTAGCTACCAGCACGTTTGTGCTATCTATACTTAAGTTCATTTTTACAGCCACATCCCATAAGCATTGTGTTTTTGCCATTACTTATATTCCAAAGACAATTCAGATATATACAATAAGAACATTGCATAGGGGCCGGGACAGCATTTTGATAACCTTTTCAACACTTGATTCTTGTCTCCGTTCTCTAAAATAGTTTTAATAAGGTCAGAAGTATAATCAGTTCATAAACATTTACTGACCTAAAGCATTTCGACCTCCGTCGTCCGAAGTCTTTTTATCTAGCTCTTGAGGATTGGCACCACAGCCGTCCCGCGAACCCGCCCATCCCGCGGGAAACCCGTAGGCTTCATACTTGGTATACCCAAATACGGAAGCATAAAAGAAGGAACTCGGATGATGAAGGCTGTGATAATCTTTCTTTGTGGAGAATAACCCCCAAGAGTAACTAGAGTTGGCCAATGGTGTCCAAGATATAAAGGATGGTTTACTGTCTATCAAAATACCGGAAGTTTCCTTTGATTGGATAATGATGCTGACGTAGGTGTTATACGATGCATGTTGAGGTTGGGGAACAGCTACGTCATAGTGTGATTGGTACTGAGATACTGGGGGGACAATCATCATGAAGGGGTCCGGACTTCTGTGAGATGTTTGATCAGGGTCTCCTTTGGAGTACTGGACTACGAAGCAAGGCTTATTACAGGTGATCTTGCACGAAGTACTGTATAAGGCAATAGAAGGCTATAAGTATGTATTTTAAAGCAAAGGAATAGATTATATCACAAGGTAAGTTTAATAGATTAAATAATATTACTAAAATTTCTTTGCCCTGTTGGTCACTGGTGAAGTATTAATTATATGCTGTAACTCACAACCTTAAAAAAGGACATTTCTCAGGATCCTACATATATGTTTACTCATTTGAACCCGAAGGCAACTTTTAATCAATTTGGGTTCTTTTTCTTCTACATTGCTTGGACCCTCTCATTTAAGACGGAGTGATTTCATTTAATTTGTAGTAAAGAGCGAAAAAGATGTCTTTACATGGTTCTTAACTGATTAACAAAGTTTTAATCCATATTTTTATGTCCTAAAGGTCAGCTTTTTTTCAGGTTCTTCAGGCACTCTTTAGTAGTTGTTATTACAGCAAAACTTATTTTATTGCGTAAATATTGAGAGACGAATCTTTGCCAACACTCTTTGAGCCATTATCATACCTACCTACCACAAATTCTAATCAAAGGTTAAGTAAGCAAAAGTTCAACCGCTGACAATAAGAGCTTGCTGTGATATTATCTTCCTTCGATGTTATGGAAGTTTAATGTGTTGGTCAGTTTAATATAACATATGTGGTAACCAACGTATATGAGATTTGTTAAACTGTATCTTTAAACTCTAAAGTTCATTTCCTCTATTTTCTTGAGAAAACTTTTCAAATCCTATAGACCCTATGCAAAAATGGCGGCGATTTTAATATTCTTTTGTCTGCATTCAAATTAGCCTTACTAGCCTCATTTGTGGTAAGATATTCTTTTGAAAGTTTAACTCAAGAACGAGGCTAGTTAGGCTAATTTGAATGTAGACAAAAGAATATTAAAACCGCCGCCATTTTTGCATAGTCTCTATACATCCTTGTTCATTAGATAAAAAAGTAGATTAAATACACCGTCATAAGGAAAGAAAGTCTGTAATTTAGGTATCGATTCTGTTATGTTTGCGGGTTGAAAGAGGTCATAGACAAAACAACACACAAAATGGCGGGTAAAACAACAAAATTGTGTTGATTAGCTTAGAGCACGTGGTAATACACGCGATCGCTGTCCACTATGCGGGCGCATAGAACTGCTCCAATGGCGAAACAATCAATATAAAACATCTCGATCACTATAGCAGATTCCTTCTTAATAACTAGGAACCTTAACAGGAAATACATTTTAGGAAGATATCCAAAATTATGTATTATTTTGAAATTGTGGAGCACTTCCGGTTTGATTAAATCTTATAGCTATTAGTCTCGGTACGCCAGTATTAGAGACCGCTGGCATAACTAGAGTGCATATTGGACCTAGTGCAAAGTGCACATGGAGTCATGCACTTTGTTTAGATAGTTTTGTTTATAATGTCAAGCTCATAGATGGCGTTTCAAATAAGTAGGGATGTCTAATTCAGTTTTTCTAACACTGTGAATTTAAAACTCTTGTTAAATTTAGTTTTATGTGAGCTAAAAAATAATTTAAGGGCTGAATCTTTATTTTGTTCTGCGATGCGATCTTTGAATAGAAAATCTCTTTAGTTTAGTGCCTAAACCGGCGGTGTGAAAAAAAACTTCCTTTTAGTTCGAGAAGACAAGAGTTATTAATTGCTACTTACCTTGGCGGTAAAGACTCGTCCCGGTAATGATCTGCTTGGAGGTACATTTCAGCCCGACCTTGTGACCAGTCTATACGCACCTGTGTATTATCATACGCTGCTAAAATACGAACAAGAACGCCTCGTATTCTCTTTGTGAGGGGACTGGTAAGGAATTTACAACCCCACTGGTCTATAGGTGGTAGCTGTTCAACTAAATGATCGCAGAATCCATGTCCGCTTGGAACTGCACCACAGTTTACACCCGAGAAGACGGCAATTGGCTTGTTGGAAGTAATTCTTGTCCCGGATGAATCCGCATGACTGCCAAATTGAGCGCTCTCTAAGTTATGCATGGTCAGCGGTAGTTTCCTTCCACCTTCGATCGTTTTTGAGTTGAAATAAATTTTGTTCTTAGTTTGAACGGTCACGTGAGTATCCTCAATTGTTGCCACGATCATAAACTGCGATTGCTTATCAGGGGCGGCTGAATAAGACATCACACTATAATTGGTCCCAAGACTTGCGACAGGGATACCAAGGAACCCATCGGATGACTTGTTACTCCAGTTCACTCCGTAGACACTAATGTCTTTGTTAGATATGATGCGAATACCTCGTCGCTTCAGTGCGTTGTGATTCATACGAGTCACTGAGGGTAAGTAGATACTCTTAGTTGCATTAGACAAAACATCCGCAGTAAGAGTTGCATTGAGAAAGGGAATTTCAATAACCACCCTCGTCATCTTGTATTTACTGGTAATGTACACGCTGTTTATTCCTGGGGTCACTGTTCGTCTACGAATGTTCTGCATGAAGCCCAGAACATAGTTCTTGCCATTTTCACTATTTACACCTATAAAGAAAAACAGAACAACACTGACTTGAACAAAAATTTAATTCGAAGTGAATTTTTAGGTAAGAGCCGACTGACAAAATTTGACCTCAATCTCAGTTGTATAGTTAAATTCTCCCAACTTGAACCCATACTTTTCATTGAATAAGTTACTTTTAATCTTCAGTAGTTTGCTTTGTTTGATCAATTCTCATTTTCTTATTACCCTATGTCTTATTTTTAGTTGGGTGTTAATAACTGACTGGGAATGAAAGGGTTAAAGTAATAAGTAGACAGTAGAGCAACTGACGGAAAAAAGGCAGAAGATCAAATGAAATGATTGAAATGAAATGGGGTTTCAGGCCTTAGCATACAAGACCGATCTCGGCCTTCAAACAACAAGGGAAGGAGAACTAGGTGGAAAACTGCAATTGGAGGGATTCTAGACCAGGAATGGGCGATAGTGGTCGGCGCTGGCCTGGAATCTATGAGCAAATAAAAAAGGAGTAAAGACAACTAGGGATAGATGGGATGAGATGACGGCATCGTATGGACATGTTGCTGTTTTTGAAGATTTTAGATTAGTTCTGCTTTAGAGAGTTTTATGTTTACACAAAAGGTTTATCAGTAAATAACTTTAAAACTGTGCAGGTGTTGGTTGCGTGGCCCTTTTCACAGGCTTTGTGCTGACTATATTTTAAAATCACAGTCGGAGACAAACTGGTACGTTTGTAGCAACTTTTATTGGTACTTCAACATACAGCATTTAGTAATGTAAAGTTGGGGTATCAAGAACTTTGAAATAACTTTATGTTGTGTCTACGTTTGGGAGAATTTCTTAATTATAATCAAACAATTAAAATAAACAAGCTATTTAGCCAGATTTTAGTTGGCATTTTCTCATTCAAATACTACTCGCGGAATAAATCTATTTTGTAAATTTTATTCTGATTTCAAATTACCTTGACAAGCCTTGTCCTTAAATTATATAATCAAAAGCATTTTTATCCGAAACGAGGCTATTGAAGCTAATTTGAATAAAAAAATAATTTAAAATGGCTGGCATTTCCAAAAAAGGTTTTCTGTTAAAATTAGCCTTACGTAAGATTAACGCTGGAAACGTCTGTTTCTCAATCTATTAACTGACTACTTACCTATAAGAGTTTAATTTAGTGTTGATTAAATGAAGTTGCTGGCAAAACTACTTTTAAGGAAGCAAAGAGTTTTTCTTTTCTTTATAGTTCTGTTCTCAACGTACCATGAACCAGATGGGTTTATTGAGATAACAGTATCCTGCAATGCATTTAGTTCCCAATGCAGCGACGTTGTCATAGTAATGATAATTGTTGCCATAACTATCAACTCCATTCCACATGTCCAGCCATTTGTCCGTTCCACCACTATGGCTCTCAGAGATCCCCTTTTTCGAATAGTAATACAAACTCTTTATTGTATAACAACTTGAGGAAGGCTTTCTCCTGTTACCAGTACTTGAGCTGTATTTGTAGAACCCGTTAACATTCCTACCGCGGTCAAATTTACTTCCCATCAGAAACTTCTCAAAATCCGCCCCAGTCCCACTCGAACACGCCTTTTTGTAGATAACCCGGATTTTCCCCGAATCACTGAAGCGAAACATAACTTCGGTCCAGTCAGTCATACTTGGGTGTATCTGACTAGCCGCGTTAATATTCGTCTCTCGAGCAGCCTGGGCCGAAAAACCATACTTTATAAAAATGAATGAGGGAGTGACCTTGGTAGAGACTAGGGTCCAGCCTCCACCCTCTGTTGTCATGTCGCAATAAGCCTGGAATGCGTCGTCAGTTGAACCGCCATTAGGATCGATCCAATAGTAATCGTCACCGTGACTATAACCTATCAAATCAATAATTGGTAAGTGAAACAGAAAAGATATCGATATGAATGTTATTTTAGAGATGATTCTGTGTTTTTTGTTTTTTTTTTAATCTGCAAATTTAGTTATTGGGGCTCATGAATTTACTCGAATTTGTGCCATTCGAGCCTTAAAATACAATGTAAAAATATATCTTTATAATAAAAACAAATTCAAGTAAATTCATGATTTCGACCAAGACCTACAGAGACGTTTTATTTCTTTTAAAAGAAATACAAAAATATTTAACAATTACTGGGCTACCTGTGGTAAGCCAGGTCATAAAATTGGTTTGTTTTTTCCTTTATCGCATCGTCCTCGTCGCTCTTGACTAAACAAATTGTGTATCCCACAGTTCCTTGCTGCAAAGGCTCAAGTTTTATTCTTCTTGTTCAATCGTAGTGAGGTGAAGTTAAAAAAAATTTCAAATGTTACAAAACGCAATTTCTATGTTCAAATCATTTACAAAGTCAAGCAACATCAGTGGTAAACCCTCAGCGGTTCATTTCAGAACGAGTCCCTCAGCGGCTCAAAAAGAAATCAAAGAAAACAATTTGCAGAAGTCAAAGCAAGCAAATGAACATACTTGAATACTGAAAACAAAACAGTCGAGGTGCTGCAGCTGAAAACCATATTGGAACAGACAACAATAAACTTTGGATTTTACTTAAGGCGTATTTTTCACTGAAATATCATTACATTAACTAATCTGGAATTTTTTTCGTATTTTTAAAAAATTAATGGTCGAATTTTGATATTGTGTATGATATTGGCGTTAGTCCCTGCTGTTATACTGATAATATTCCCTGAAATATTAATGACGAAACCTTTGCAAGTCTTTTGTCACGACGCGTTTCTTGGGGAACTCGCTTCTTTATTTAAACTTGGTAGAGCTTCTTTTACAAGTTGCACCGTGACAGGAAGTTATTCGCAGGAACTTACAAGAACGAACTCACAAGAATAAAACTTTTTGAACTAACGCGGTTCTGAAGGGAAAAGTTTACTCTCTGACACAACCATAGACGTCAGAAATTTGGCAGCAAAATTTAGCTGTGGAAAAACGAAAGTATGCTTTATTCTACACGCAGAAAAACAAATTATAGCAAATTGGGTGAGCTATGAGCATCGCCCTGGAAAAAAGAGAAGTTGCAAACAAAGTTTTTACAAGTGAATGTTGTTTGTGGAAGTGGTAAGTCCTTTGCCAAAATTCAAATTTTCCGACTGTCAGTGGATGGATGTTTCAGGAATTAAGATTCGAAAAGTGAAGGAGACATATATTTCAGAAAGAGGCACTTAGATTATAGCTTAACGACTTTGCGAAGATGGTTACAATTTCGTTGCCATCCAGAATGTCTTGAAGAAACGATACAAGATCATCCAGATGGATGTCACTGGAGAGGAAGGAGACAATACGGACGAAATTATTGCAAGCTGAGATGAGGGTATACGTAATTTGGTGAGTGGATATCTACCGTAAAATGTTTGGAACATGGATGAAACTGTCTCTTTCTGGAAATGATAAGGATGAGGAAGACGGATTTGATTGTTCTCTTTATTAAATTTTTATCCAAAACCCTCAAGGTTGCCTAGTACCTGGTGGAGTGTGCAGAGTTTCATGGTAAAGAGGACTAATGCTGTTTTAAGCGCAATTTACATTTAAAGGGAGTACACTTTACGTGAGCAACGAAAATAAACACACGTCGATTTCTTAGAGTACTTTGTTATTTAAAAGAACAAACCACCCGTATTTAACTCCACTTTTTGGCCACAACCTACACGCACGCGCACAACTGACTTCACCGGTGTTACTTAAGGACGCATTACGGTTAAACGCCACTTTTTGACTACTTTTAGCGTTACTTTTGATATCACCTTCTCAAACTCATTAATTATTCATGCACTGATGACCCAATCAGATTGCTTCAATTCGGTCAGGTGCATGGATCTTG
>JANCMA020291983.1:0-12175 GCA_024336925.2 Zoanthus solanderi | reverse complement strand
ACAATTTTTCAATCCTTCGCAAACACCTATTATATAGGAGAGCATATCTTCACCCCCCGATTACCTTGTACCACAAGTCTGCCCCCCCTAACAAAAATTGCTGCCTACGGCCCTGATAAGTTTTTCAAGTTTTGAAACTCGACGAGCTAAAACCTATAAGGCAATTTTAAAACAGTAATGAGTGAATGTTTGAGGAGTGACGACCTCCTGCTATTGAAAACAACTAACAATTTTTAAAATCTTTCATATTATATTTTTTTTGCTTACAACTTCACAGCTCTGCATTTTTGCCCAAGATTCTGTTTTTCTTTGTTGATTTTAAAAATGAAATAATTTAAACGAAATGTTTTAGAGCTGAAAAAATCAAGATTCTTAGGTCTTGACTATTTGAATAAAACCTGGAAAAACAAAAATTGTTCATTTTGTATTTTTATTTGAATCAGTCCAGCGTTTGTGATCTTGATCAAGCGTAGCAAAGGATCAGTATTTGCTATTTTACTTACAAGAATAAAAATTTCTGATCTTATACTATTTTTTAACAGTTTTTTTAATTTTTAAAGAACGTAAGATCTTATGTTATTACAAAATAGACGGATTATTAGTTGCCGGTTTTTGGCGTAACAAGTTTGTTATTATAGCGAAATGACAGTTTGTTTGCATATATTTTAACTACTGAATTTAGATGTTATCTCAAAACAGACATCATACGAAATTGTCTTTATCTTCTTCGTAGATTTCGAACTTGAAAACATGATGCAGTCCAGGTGGTCACTCCGTTTTGTTTCGTTTGGTTATCGTTTTTATCTTTTCTTTCGTGTTTGGACGAGTTGACTTGCTGTTTAGTTTGTTGTTTCATGGAAGAAAAAACGCTTGTGGACGCATTGTACCATTATGACAGCTTAATGTGATGACGTCACTTTGAAGAGTACTTGTTTTTAAACCATACTTCTGCCAAAACTATGCAATTTGTTGATGAACTTTGAAGTTGATTGTTCTCGTAGTTCGTTAATCTTCAACGGGATTACTTTTTTTGCCCTACAAAAAAATACAAGCTCGCTGCTTAAGCCAAGGATGTTAGCAAAAGCCGGAATGTTGCACCAGCTGTCGAAATGGTTTTGCAAAAGAATTTTCTGAACGGTATGCGAAAAAAAAGATTAATAACTCGTAGTTATTTACCATTGGTGTTTGCTCAAATTTGAACCAGCCTATGACCTTTCTGCATGTCAAACAGGAATCCAGTTGAATTTTGTTGTGTCAACATTTAGTATTCAAATGGTTTTACGAATTCATCTCGGCGTATTGAGAACTGGTAGTTTTTACTTTAGATTCAAGCTCTCTGTTTAGGCATTTCGTGGAATTTTGGTGATAAAAGGGAATGTCGCTCTAACTTCTTACCACCATCGGTTTTGTGAGATAACAGTATTGCCACATAGCGTTTTGAGGTAGTTGTTCTCAGATTACTTTGCCTCAAGCTGGGTTTCAATAGTTGTTGACTATAGTATTATTGGGTCGTTATTCAACGTTTTTTTTTGAGAAATCCGTAAACCATTTCAGCTTGTTAAATTGGTTCTTCACTGGAAAGTATGCCTTGAGTTAGCGGCATTCACAGTCCTCGTTGGAAATTACCTGGACTTTTGACTTCCGAGTTCGACTCTGACAACGCTGGTGTGTGCAGATTGTTTGTCTCCGTCTGAAAGATTTCGTCTAAATAAGTTACATTTATCTCTTCGAATTCCACATTTTTGGTTTGCACAAAGTTAATCGAGTCATGGATTTTCTTCGACTATGTTCCTTCACGTTTTTGGCCAGGAATCAAGAACTGGTTAAGAACGACAAATAATCGACAGTAAATCTGAAGAGCTCTTTTGTTTGTAGCCTTAAATCCTTCTGTATCAGATATGAAGTGTGTGGTTTCATGAAAGTGTGCCAAACCTTTATTAAGTTATGGAAGTGTGGAAATGAAGCGACATGCCTTGGTTAAACTAAAAACACCTTCACAAACGCCGAATAGCTACGTTTTTGGCATAAATAGCTGGGTAAGTTTTATATCTTTGTTTGTTAATCTCTGAAACACTTTTTATCGATTGCTTTTTAAAATTAGATCATGTACCGATATACAAATTTTCTGTTATGTAACTGATGAGCAGTATGTCAGTTGTTATTTTTTGTTCCCGGACAAGCAGTTAAATCGGCCATTTCAGTTGTGAGTTGAAGAATGAGAAAATTCGTTTTTGATTTTGTAGTTTTTGTTTTTTAAGAAGCTAGAATTAGTCTTTGATATTTAGAATTTTAAAATTTTTCAGTTCAGAGATTCACGAGAATACAGCAAAACGTGAAAAGGTGTATATTAAAATATTTTGACACTAAGCACGTTATCCCGGAAATTGAACATGTTCACAAATTTTGTTTCCTTTTTTTTTTCGTTTTAATTTTTGAGTGAAATTGTAAATTTTATCTAATTTTATTGTTGAAAAACAGAAATATCACTACCCATAATTTGGACAATTCATGGTTAAAATTTGAATTTGTATCTTAGTGAGAAATCGTTTCAATCAATAATCCTTCGTTTGGTTTGCTTTCTTCAGAGTTATTCTTACGAAACTTTAACTCTCAAAGCGTCAGCTCCTCACATTACGAACATTGCGATGATTTAAAATTTTTCAACCTCCAGCTATCTTAATAGTTCGTACCTGTTTTTTTCCCACGGTTATGGTTGCTAGTGGTTTATGTTTATTGTTATTTTATATATACCACTTACAGTTCTTACATAATATCAAGGGCGGGAAAGCTGTATCTGGGTTGCAAATACAAAATGACATTCCATATTTGGAAATTTGTGGTTTTTCTTTCCTCATTGTTCAGTGATATAGAAACTAGTTTGAATGCTCAGTTATTTATTACAGAATAGTATTCAGAGAAATTAAGGCCTTCAGCGAATAAGTAATCATTAAATTCAAGGGTTTTTAAGATATCAAAATCTTTTGTTCAGACTGAGCAAACAGCCAACAGTTTATCAGAATTGATTGACCCAGATTACAGAGAAATATTAGTTTTCCAATCCAGGTGAAATGCAAGCCATAGGATTTGAGATTTTATGGGAAACTTTTTTGGGGTTCCGTGTTTTTGAATTATGGGAGCTCATCGGAAGCTGTTAATGGGTATCCGTTCTTAAAACAAAAGAACACTTTTACCTGTAACAATAATAGCACCATATTAATTGCTTTTATTAATGCATACTCTAAGATTTTATGCAATCACATATATATAATGCAATAGCAACAACATTGTGTAGAAGTATTGTAAAGCAGATTATAAGTGTTTAGGTACAAAAACTGGCACAAACTGCACGTCCTCTACATGATATTGTTCACTTCGTCATTTCAACCTTGAAGTTTCCACTGCATGACCAGTTCTTGAATGTTTTCAAAGAAACGGCCTCAATTTTTTCTTCTTCGCCGCAGAATTCATTATAATACCTCTCAACACAAAATAAAAATCAGATGATTATTCGAGTGCAGCGGCACGTGAAATGAGTCTGCTGTAATTTACAGGGTGCTTTGCAGACTTGCTCTTATGAAGTACATTATAAGATAGAAACAAGATGGCGAAGATCGATTTTTGAAACTTGCTTTGCGTATGATATTTTAATATGAGCTAAATAGAGGATATGACTCGGTGGCGCGAAGTTCTAAATTATATTTTCTAGTGGTAGAAACAAAACTTTACAAGCGAGGAGCCGCCATATCAGTTTTGTAGAAATAAGCGACAAGAAAGTGGCGGGAAAATTTTTTTTTGGGACGCTCGCGTGCATCCGAGACATCACGTATTTTTTATGTCTTTACTAGTGAAAATATGGAAAATTCGAGTGTTTTAGTTTCCGGTAACACGCTATTATCCATATAATAAAGCTTAGTATACAATCCATTATTGAATCTTGCAATTTAGCCTTTGTGATTCTTCAACATGGTCTTTTTTTCGTGGCCGGAAACGGAATTTCGGTTCCGTGTTTTCTCTAGCATATAACGACACGCTACCGGTAAGGATTGTCAGATTGAGCAAAAAATCAAAGAATCGCTATCGAAACTGAAATCAAACTAGTTAGACCTGAGCACGTAATTCCGGAGTTTTTTCCAATGGAGCTTTAGATATTGAAAATAATTTTAGAAAATCTTAGGAATTTTCGAAAAAAAAAGATTTGGGGGGAAAATTTTTAGAGAAGTAATGATCTTAACATTGTAGCGATGCTTTGACAGTTTTTTACGATACAAATTTTGAGAAAATCCATAAATTTTGGTATTCCCGGTAACCAAAGTGAGCTTGACCTCTTAGCAGTGTCTACAGTACAACAAATCAGCGGTCTAAAAACGACCATTTATATGAGTAAAATATATCTCAGAGCTGGAGACTTGAAAACTTAAACTATAGAAGTAAACATGGTTTAATGGTTTCTTCTCGTGACTCGTCGTTGTTTATTGTTTATTGTTTTTGTTTTTGTTTTTTTTATTATCAACGCCTTGATATGATGATTTTCAGTGTTTTAGAATTTTTGGGAATTTTAATTTAGAAAAAAAGTTAGAAATTTTTAAAAGTATTTCTGAAAGAATTTTAGAGCTTTTTTGGAGAATTTCCGGAAAGGCTTTTTGGCAATATTTGGGCTTGAATTTTGTGTGCTCAGGCCTACTTTGAGTAGGCATTTTGTATATATTTGCAAACTCTGTTAGTGTTTTTAACTACTTGGCTTCCGTCTGGTCATTTAGACACTTCCTATAAAATATGTATATAATATTCATTCTAAAAAAATACGATTCAAAAGTTTTGTTATTTGGTTCGCTTGACAAGGTTTTTCAAGTATTAAATTCAGATCTTTTTACATATGACGTCAACTGAGATCGCCATTACAATTTTTGATTGAAGAGATGCAAATGAGATTCACAAATTGTATCAAAATGTTTGGTCTAAATGAACTGTCGTCGCTCTATTTTTGTGTCTTGCTAATTTCTTTGCTCATTGACCTTAGGACTGTTGGACATCCCGCCAAATCTTTTTTGAAGCATCCGACCTCTTTAATCAACGGCAAGAAATAGATAGGTTAAACTATTTATGGCTCGAGAGCTGTTGAAACGTTTTGCCTCGTTTTTTTTTGCCTCAAACAAGATCAAATGCCGCCCTTGTTTCTAAAATTGGAATGGTCATACAGGCTTCTTTACTTAGCTTTGTCTTAAAATCCTAGCGAAATACAATTAAAGCATACGCAGCTGCAAGGCAAAAGTGAGTTTTAGTTCTTACTATTTAGTTCTTTTGCTGTTGTTTTTCAGCAGCATTTTAGATATGTCTTTCGTATTTTGCTATTTGTTTCTTTTTTTTTTCTTTATCGCACCTAATTGTTTCAATTTACTGGGGGTTGACACTTGAGAACCTTTTTGGTATCTTGCTGTGGTTACTTTAATAGCTTTTCTTAATCTAAGGTGCTACTTTTTTCGATATTTCGGAAGCTTTACTTGTTTTATGTTGTCTGGCGGCGTTTTGCATGTAGCCGCATATCGAGTGATTGATGATTATTTCGTTTCCGGTTGTCTTTCATTAATCGTTTACCACAAAAATATCTTTGGCGTTTGTAAACGATTCTTCACTCTTGCGCGTTTGTTTTTGTTTCTTTTCGTGTCGGCAGCCGTGGTTATTCTGCTTCAGTACTTTGGTTGTTTGGAAAAACATCATAAGAAGGGGAATATGCCTCCTGTACCGTTGAGATACTGTGGTTTAGATGGTGAAAATCAGGTGAAGTCTCTTATTTTTAAAAGTCGTAAAAACAACTATTCGAATCATATTTATATTGGCACGCGGTAGAGTTGGCACGCGATAAAGTTACGAATTTTAATTGTATAAAAGAAATAATGCGGCTATTGAAAAATATTACAGTTTCATTGAAATGGACAATGGTGTTCTAAGTATTTTTTATATGCGACTTTCGGTTACATGGTGAGTGTTTTTCGTTTTGAATTTTTGGTATTTTATATTGATTTCACAATACTTCAGCGGAATGCTAGGACTTTAAAGTCAAGAAGTCTCTGCGTTTTCCTTATTTTTTTTTTTTTTTTGCATTTGCTGTATATTTAAAAACGTTGTGAATTGGTAAACAATTACCGATGCCATCGGTTTTGTTTTGGGCTAATCTGTCAAACAAATCACCGCCGTCATATGTAAAAATGATTAACTTAAGCCAACGAGTTTTTGATTTAAACCACTTTGCAACAGTTTGCATCCGTTTCGTATCTAAAGTTTAGCTCCTTTTTCAAATAAACGATACAACAGCAGGTTGCTTTTGCGTCCACATCACGTAGACATTTCTTCCCTCTGATTGTTATTCTTTTATTTTTGCTGCGAGGAAAACCTTTTTTAAAAAAATAGAAAATTGTTATTTTATTATTAGTATTAAACGTAATGATCTTTTTTTTTATTGTTGCACTAAAACGTTTAGGCTCTCTACAAACACATAAATGTGAGTTTTTTCGTCTATCAAATCTAGTTTCGTGTAGAAAGACCACATCGATCAGTAAGGCGCCATGTTGAAATGCAAATGATTTAGTACTGTATTATTTTAAAGTATCTTTCCTTGTGTGTTAACGTGCCATAATGGCATAAATTCCTAATTATGTGCTAAATAACTAAATAGTTTCGAGCTTCGGAATACCTTAAAATCTCGGGCTGTTAAGATTTTCGGAATGGTACGAAATAGACCTCAATTCTGCAGTGGTAAATGATTTTATTTGTATGTATTTCTTGTACCTATCCCTAAAAATCATTTCGGCCTCTTTTTTCTACCAATACTAAAGTTTAAATGAGGAAGTGAGCGAGAGAGTTTCACGCTTCGGCTGAGGCTGGACTGTCCTTAACTTTTTGGCGATTACAGCCTCAAATTGTTCCAAAATTGCTCTTGTTTACTGATATTTCTATACGGCACTAAATTTACTGTAACGGAGTAGTTATGCCATATTATTGTTATAAACTGAACAGATTCAAAACAATATGTTTTATCGTACATTATCGTACTTTATGCAACGCGTAGGAGCATTCAAATTTCGGTTGCTTTTAAAAAATGAAAAAAGCGGTTAGAAATGTTATTATGAACTTACATGTACATCTCAATCTGTGTGCAAGAATTAGATAAAATTCTTAAATTTGTCTGATCAAAATTTCAGCATAGCGATTGTTCTTGGTTTGTGCTTGGTTTGTTCTTAATTTTTGGTCAAAACTGAGCCTGTGTGTTCTTACAAAGTTTGTTCTTGTAAAAAAAAAACTGTAAAATTCAGAGCTCAGTACAAGTTTTTGTTTCTTAATGCGCTAATCTTAAAGACGCTTTTATCTAGGAAAACCTTTAGACTTAAAATTATTGAAATTATTGAAAATTATAAAAACAATTTGAAAAACGTGAAAATATCTCTAATGGAAATTTTACTTAATCTTGTAATTTACATTCGTAAAATTGTAAGTACACAAACGGCAGTGTTGTTTCTCATTCATTACAAAATCTAACTTTTATTCATTATCCTTTTCAGTCAATACCATGTCTTTTTGTTTTGATTTCTTGTCACTTCAAAGCGCTTCAAGGCAATTTAGGAACAATTTTAAAGCGACTGAAACAACCAAAAAGTTATGGACGATGACCCTTGGCAAAATTGACTGGTTCTCAAAGGACAACTGCAGACAAAAAACAATAGTGGTTTATTTCAATAGTGGTTTATTTTTGGCTTTCTCGAGTTCTAATTAGTTTTTTAGCAAATTCAAACGCCATAGAAGAAATTAAGGTTGAACTGCTTCAAAAATTACAAATAGGAAGTTCGCCATTATGTGCGAACCGGAGGCTCAACCAGTCCAGCGGATTTTAGGGTGACGTCATTTTGTCCTATTCAGGGGGTCTCAGTTCTCAGCCAAATAATAATTGATTGCTATGCCTATAGTTTTGTGCAACTCTTCGTTTTTCTAAGTTAGTCTCAAACTTCAAAATTTTTTTAAAAGTTACTTTTTTTTATATTCATGAAAAATTTTCACTTCTTGCGCCTCATACTTCCTTGTATGAGCAGATTCCGTTATCACGTTATCATTTTAATTTGATTTTTTTGTACCACTTTTAAAAAAGGCATTACTGAGGTTTGGTAGTATTAATAAATATTCGGGAAAGACTTAATGATGCTGTACTAAGCGGTATCGTGTGGCTTATTTATTTATATGGGAGATACTTGATATTACCCACGGTTATCAATATTGTGTTGTCGGCGCAATTTATATATTATATACTAGGCCAACTGTTTCTCATTTGTCAACGGTATTCAACGGCCGGTTGTATGTTACTAAGCAATCGTATGTTTTCTCCAGGCCCATTATCGACAAGGCGTTGCTCTGCAGTGTCTTGGTCGTCATGGAGATGCATTGTCTGCCTTTTCTGCTGCTCTTGCACAAGATGAGAAAAGTCCTCAGTTGTTGATGACATTGATAGAAGCAGCAATGAAATCACCTTTGAATAGTAAGTTTTTGAAATTTTGTAGTTGGTTAGAAGTTGAGGAATATGTTCATTGTTGTGTATCCACTAGGATACTTTTTATATGTAATTGCCTCAAGACACTGTGTCTAATGAAGATTATTATCATGTATAGATAACTGATCTGCCCTGAAATTCTCCCAAACATTAACCTCAGTTTTCACCAGGCTATCAAGACACGGAGAACATGTTTCATCTCCTAAATGACAGTGTAGCTTCATCATCAGCAGGATTGAATGTGAACAAATACTGTGGCATATGTATTCATCCAAACAACTAATTTCCTTTTAGTTTAGCAGCACTTGATTCTAGTGCTAAGGCTTTTGAATATCAAATTTGGAAAGCCTTATCACTTTTACGCCAATTCTAGCAATTAATCCTGAGTTAATCATCTTTGTTAAAGTACAAGAAGTTTCTTTTATGCCACAGCATTGAGTATTGAAGATGTTAATCTCATGGAATTATTTTATTCGGGGCAAATAATTGAATACCTCACAGTAAACTTTAAGCAGTCAACTTGTCATCTTCTGGTTTGCATAATCATGAAGTAACTTTTAGCCTTCCTTAAAAGCAATAGCATAAAGGGAACAAGTATGTGCATAAATAATAGGAGCAGGCGTGTAGCACAGTTGGTAAGTGCGCTGCCTTCTGTGCTGGAGGTCCCCAGTTCGATTCTCAGTGACTCCAACGTCTGTTCCGACTTTTCTCTGATCTGTGTAGCTGTAGCTTTAAATACCCTTAAAATGGAGAACTGACAGAGGGAGGGGGTAAAGGGCGCACCGTCGGCTTCCATTGATAACAGTTCTATGAACTGACTGAACTACCGACGTTAAATAAAGAAACCTTTACCTTTACAACAGGGGGCTCAGCCCTGAGCCCTGATGGACCCCCAATTGGGCACTAAATCTGTCTCTGTGAGATTTGTTGACACAAACTCTACTAGTTAGATTTGCTTTCATTGCCTAGAGTGTACATGACATGGCCCACCACAGCAATTCCCTTTAAACACGATCAAATGCCTTCTCCAAGTCAAAAGAAACGATGTACATATAGGTGCTTCTCCTTAGCAAAGTGTTTCTCTTGTAACCAGAAAATGACGAAAAATTTCATCATTCGTTCCCCTACCGGGTATGAAGCTGAATTGCATTTCACAAATATCCACCACCTCTCGGACTAACTTTTATCCACCACTCTCTCTATAACCTTCAGGCAGTGCTCAGTCAGCTCCAGGCCCCTGTAATTCTCTCTATCCAAGGCATCACCTTTGCTTTAACAAGTTAATAAAACTCTCATTCCAATCGTCAAGAATTTTACGCAGGCATCTCTTATCCTCAACATCCACATCGATGGTATCCTCCCACCACCAAGTCTGTCTTCTCCATCTGTGCTTTCTTCAAAAAAACCACAAACCTTGTGGCTTGTTATCAGCGTTCAGTACGTTGTTCTATAGATCATTCAAAATCTCATCAACCATAATTGCATTCATGTCATGATCAGGAGAATAATAATCCTTCACCTCATTTAGATATTCTCTCTTGACAGCATGGTCTTTCAACCTCCGATCCAGATGTGTAAAACTATTAAACATTTGTAGATTGGAGGCTTTGCATGATCACGTGACTCAGGAACATTCCTTGAAATATCTGACATTTTAACACTATTACAGTATTTCTTTGAAAAGCCTGCTGTCAATATATACTTAGTTGAAAATAAATGTTTCTTGGAAATGATGAGTTATGCAAAAAAAAAACACACCTATTAATTTGCATATTCTGGATATTGGTTCATAATTTGTAAACTAGTAGCAAACTTCATACTTTTTATTTTAGACAATGTCTAAAATTAAAAGGTTTATCAGAAAAAAAGCCTCAAAATAACTTGTTGGTTTTGTACACTCTATAAAATCTAGTTAGCTTTTAAAGGCAGCCATGACAGTATATATAGGCAGTCTCCTGCCCACTGTCATGCCCGCTTCATATTTCATCCTAAAATATCTTGCAAAGTATTAGAAGTTTTAGCTTTTTAAGCAAAAACTCTCAAAAAGCACATTAAGTTTAGCAACTTTCTTGATTCAGAGCATCAGATGTTAAGTTTCTCAGAAAATAATGGCAGCAAAACCAAATTATGCAAATGAGATCCTAAGTTTTATGCAAAAACACCCAAACAAACATCACTTTCAGCATGCAGTTGCTTAAAACCAAGTAATGGTAGCATTGTCTTCAAAGATATACTGGTCAATAACAGAAGTAGTGTAGGGTCAAAATGTTACATAATATTATTTTAATAATAAGTATTCCTGAGTCATGTGACCATGTGTGACCAAGCCGAATAACGAAAAACCACAAATAACAGTTCAAATGTATTATTTCATCTCTCAAAAATGAAGGCGTAAAAATAAGGGTGACAAAGGGGCGGCTAGGGGCTCTTAATCGAAGATTAAAGATGAGCTCCACAATATATATATATATATATACCATATATAATAATACGTGAAAAAACTTTGTCACTATGCAATGAAAAATGCCGGCAAGTCTAGATCTCTCTGACCGCATGGTTAAAATTACTGACAGATGCAAAATCTAGCAAATCGATTAGCTAAAATACATGACAAGAATAGAAACAAAAAACAGGAAGTAAAGAAGAATGTAACCAGGCCCAGCTAAATTTTATGAGCGTGGCGACTGAGATAATCAGAGTTCAAGCTCACGTGCAGAAACTCGATCAAAATCAACCCATGCATGTAAAACCTCTGTAGCATTTTATAATTTTATTGCAAGATTATATTTATTGGTCTGTGTAGACAAGTGCTTCAACAAAATTACTCATCCACAGACTGAACAGCTTTTCATAGATTGCCATGGCCACAAACGAAATGCTTCTTCCATGTGCTGAGTTGGAAGCTTTTCAATGATCTGTTTGATTTTAAAAATATGGTTTGTTTTGCTCATTTGCAAAAATGTTTAAGAGAAAGCTAGAGTTTCACAAAATGACCATTACACCATAATTCTAAGCAGAGTTATACCCTGCACACCTATTTATTAACTATTACAGTACCCACCTGGGCAATGGAAGTTTGCAATCAACAGGATCACTATGGCAAACAGCTGGCTAGAATGAAACAAGCAGTAGTCAATTAGAAACATGAATTTTATGTATATCATGTATTTGCTTTAAAGTTTCAATTCATTAATTATATAATCACTACTAAGATATGATATAATTTTTTGTAATATTTTTCCTCAAGACTTCTTATTCTTACATATTCTAAGGTGTCAAGTGATTTTTTATCTTTCTCAACATCAAGCTTTATTTCTCAGACCATAAATGAGCCAGAATTTGTAAAATTAGATTTAAAATATATAATTTTGAGAAATATGTGATTGTGTACCAGCATGTGCATGACCCCCATTTTGGTATATCCCTTAAAAGCCAAGGAAGTTTTTGTTCAAGCTCTAACATACAGCTGGTTATACTCAAACCACTAAGTCAAGAACTACACTAAGTATATAAGCTAAATCCTTTACGAGCCTAGTGGCCCATGGAGTGGGCACTTATCTCCCATTTGTGTAGTGTTAAGAGGATGAGAGTCTTTGACTCCCCCTGGATGGGACACTAATCCATCGCAGGTTAGCTCCCAGCAGA
>JANCMA020291877.1:0-12178 GCA_024336925.2 Zoanthus solanderi | reverse complement strand
CCCCCCCCCCCCCCCCCCCCCCAGGAAGGCGGCTTTGTAATGTTTATTGTTTGCATGTTAATAAACGCGTTGTTTTGTTTATATTGGAGCCTTACACTAGTGGCAGCGATGGCCTCGAGTCGTTTTACCTAACGTCAAGTTTACAGGCCGCGAGGATATAAGGGGATTTTTGCGGGAATTTAATATATATGTTGAACTGAACGAGTGGGGCAACGAAAAAGTATGCAAGTTTTTGGCTTTTTTTTTTGAAAGAAGAAGCCAAAAGATTTCTATCATCGGCAAGAGTAGACAACAAAGTAGAGCTATAGTGCGCTTGTGAAAGCACTTAAAAATCGGTAAGAGGGTGGTGTAGCTCCATTAAAATACAAAAGAGCATTTTATTGTCGCTCGAGGCAGGATGGGGAAGCTTCCCACTCGTATTTATTATTCCTTCGTCTGTTGTATGACAAGGAATTAAACCTCCAAATGTTGAACTAGTGCCCGGGGAACCTAGCAAATAAGAAAAGATAAGTTATAAACGGGGAAAAAATAGCAATGCTTGCTTACTAAAAGAAAAGGCGAAGCAAAGATATTTTGTGCCAGTTTGTTAATGGACTGAGCAGCCAAACAAAGGAGTTTTTAATCCGGCAAGACAATTTTTTCAAATCACCTGTGGAAAAGGTGGTCAAGCTAATAGTGCATTTTGAGGAAGAGAGAAGGTTAATTAATCAAGTGCCTAATAAAAAAAATGTTTGAAGACCTACAAACAAAGAAATTGAGATTACAAACTTGTGGAACTCAAAGTGGAGGAAAAGATAAAAGAACTGAAGAAGATAAGAAAAGGGTCCCATTTTAGAGTTTTGCAATGATCGGGGCACTGGGCATGAAACTGCCCAAATTTAAACGAAGTAAAAGGCCGGGTTACCCGCAACCAGACTACCACATCGCAGTTAATAGGAAATGGACCACGTCTTTACGAGACGTTCGCACAATGCATGGTGCAGATGTAGGCAGCAACCATAGACTTCTCATAGCCAAACTGAAGTTAACTCTTAGAAGGAAGCCCAGAGTAGGGCGCGTTTAGAGAAAAAGGGTACCTCTAAGTTGAAAATCAAATGAAGTAATTTTGTGGAAACAGAGGTGGGTTAAGTTGAAAATCAATATGTTTTTATAATAAAGGCGCTTTTAATTGAATCTATATAATAAATAGAATTATAAAGTATCCTCTAAAGAAATGTTATGAAAAAGAAGTAATATATATATAATCAAAATAAATGGTTAACTCCTTGATCTTATCTTGTTTTTTTCTTATTTATCTTTTCAAATGCTTCTTCCTTTTGAAATTTTGTTTATCTTGATACTGTTTGGTGTCTTTTTTCATCAATGACAGCGTCAAAAAACTAACGTTTATTTTTCTTATCTTTAATAACAACAACAACAACAACTCTATTAATACTCGGATTTTGGAGTAGCTGTGAAGCTAATTTCTCCGAGTTTGACACACACACACACACACACGACACAATTAAAAACCCCAACTGATAGGAGGCAAACCAGTTGGCTATTTACAAAGCGTGGTGGATATGACTCAGGGATCACCCAAGACAAATCCAGACAATGATCAGAGTGAGATTTGAACCCGGAACATTCAGCACGCTGACCACTGAGCCACGCTGCCTCCTCACAACAACCAACAACAACATAACGAAATCATACATAGGAGTTACAGTCGACAACTTCAAAACTTCAAATTCAGTCCCTCTATATGATCTACTGCTCATTAAAATCTTCCTCTATTGGAACATTAAAATTAATGCTGAAGCTAGGAGCGACTAATGTTTGCACTATTATCATATTATACATGTAACAAAGTTTTCAATATAAAAAAAACTTTTGCTAAAAAAAACATACCGTGTTTCCTTTTGCACCATTAAAACCATTTTGTCCACGTGGACCTCTAGGACCCTACAAAGGTCAGGAAAAAATAATTGAAATAGAATCTTTTTAACTTAATGACTCTGATGCGGATAGGCTTGTAATTGATTTTTTTTCTGCTTAATTTTATTAGTTAAATTTTTAATTGTCCACTAAGCAAATAGAAGATTAAACATTAATTGATCAAATTATAGTAAGCAAATTACACAATTATTCATGAGACTTAAGTGTAAGGTAAACAAAATGCCAAACTTGTGCAGCAGAATGATAGCACTAGTCTTGAGAGTTAAGGTCAAAGATCTAAAAAACCTTTTTTTTATTTTTCTAAATTTTCGTTAAAATAATTCAAGTTGTATTACAGAAAAAAAAATCTACAAAAAGTACCAAAAGTACTGTTAAATATAAAATTATATGTCAACATATGTAATTCTTAGTCAATTAACTGGGCAATTAATGTTGCCAATTGCACAAGCAGACAGTTTTAGAAGGCTTGTAAAAACAAGATATACACCAGTGAAAAACAAAATTGCCAAACAACTATTTTCCTTATTTCAGTTAAAATATAGAACCAATGGGTTGGGTTTTGCTTAATCAAACAAGGAAGCAGTGCACAGTGAAGATAAAAATTATTAATTACACAACCATTAATTTTTACATCGTATGTTATGCGGAACAATATAAATTTGATCATACTGGTTGTCCAGTTGGGCCAGGACGTCCATCTGCTCCAGGTGGTCCCTAACACGAAGGATACAGAAAAAAAATTATACATTCATGATCAATGTTATAAAAAATGTTAATTTTGTGGTTAAAGTTGTAAAATAAAATACAGTACACATGGCATAATGAATTAAAATTTGGTTTCTAATTCACGAAACCTTAATTATTACCAATACTTTAAAATAGCAAAAAATGATTTTTAAGAAGGTTTTACTCACCATGAGGCCAGTTTTCCCTTGGATACCGGCTGGTCCAACTATTCCAGCAGGACCCTACGGTAGCAAATGACATGATAATGAATGCTAAAGTTTTATCTTTAGTTCTTCTAGCACATTTTTAGTACTTTAAGCAAAAATAGATCATTCATATATTTTTCCTATCATTCGGATGGATGATAATAAACAAAAGCCCTGGATAGTTTTAATAACTTACCCTTGATCCAGACTTTCCTGGAGCTCCAGGGATGCCTGGGTCTCCCTAAAAATGCAACCAAAAACGTAACCTTTAGAGATGGATTTTAAGATGATTTAAACGACTTAAAAACTGTTTATTTATAGTGCCTGATTAAAAACGTTGGACAAAGATATTACTGTAACAACTTAAAGAACTTGATAGTTGAGTTAAACAAGAGAATATTCATAGTTAACAGGGTTGTGTATTATTTATTTATCAAGAGCCAGCAGCGGGTTAAGTTTGCCGGCTTCAAATGTTCTGTAATGTTTTGCCGGCTACTTTAATTGCTTCGTGAGCCAACAGTGTGGGTCCACCATACCCACAACCGTAAAACTCTGGCTACTTAGAAATTATAGAAAATCCTGAATGAAACCAGTAGCACTATCTAGATATTATAGAGAGAGTTACAGTACAATAATAAGAGTAGGTGGAAGAAATTCTGGTGCACAATACTAGGGGTGGGTTAAATAATTTCTGATGTATACTAATTGGGATGGGTGAGAAAATTCAGGACCATCCAAAATGAACACATTTGAAATATTAAAGCAGTAGTTATTATCTAGAAGTAAAGATATCTGTAAACAATATATTTGCTTCATCTTTCAGCATTTCACTTTGCTTGAAAACAAAAATTACTTGCAGTAGATAAAATTTCAAATAAATTAATCCTTTTTTTTTTTGCACCTATATTTAAAACTTAAAAAATCTATATCACAACTTGAATACAATTCACAATCAAATAACTCCAAACATGTAAAGAAGACGTATAAAAATTACTGCCGTGATTTTTGGGCATAGTGTTAATGTTATACATTAGTGCTTTACACATGATTGACAGCTCCTGTCATCAAGCCAATACCTCGCAATTAGTGTTCAAAATGCTCTATGCGCTGCACTTCAAAAACTACAAAAGGTTTTTCATTTGGAGTTTTAGAATAAGAAAAGTTTATTTATTGTTCTATTTTAGGAAACAAAATCGTAAGAATGATAATTTCTTGTAGTATTTTTTATTCTTAATTTGATAATTTTGAATATGAATAACATTAAGTACTAGCAATCTCAATGACTATTTCTTTTACTTACACCTTCTCCTTTTTCACCAGCTAGACCAGGCTGACCTGGAGCTCCCCTTTCACCCTGTAGTTGGTTTTAACCAGATTTAAAAAGTTACACGGATAATTGAAACTGTTTACAAGACATCTGGTTTATGAAATTTGGAACATGTCACACGATATCTTAATATGGGCGGATCTTTTAAAGTTCGATTTTAGGTGGGTTGAGTCGAACTTTAGCTGTATAATACTTTGGAAGCTTTCTGCAATTAAATTCAACATGATTTAACTAAGAATTTACATGGTGGCAAAAGTATGGGATTTCGTCAAATGAAACAGCAACATACATTTTTTAATATTGTGATTTAAGGAGACACATGAATATAAACAGCAATTCCTAGCTTTCTTATAGCAGTGAATTTAAAGAAAAAGTTGGAAGGTACAAACACTTGCATCTTTCGAAACTTAGTTCGATCAGAGGCATGGGCCTCAGTGCCCTAATCAGTGGCTTCAAGTTACAATCCTGGACAAAATGTATGGGACACTTCATAAATTTTAATTCTAATATTATAGCAACTATCCTCCACCCTCTCCCCCTTTCAATGTTACAAAATTTTGAAATTAATACATTCGCCAACTGGCAAAACAATATTTGAACATTGCAGAGGGGGAGGGGTAAATTAATTATTTGAGATACAGTGGGAGCCTTACATTTTGTTCATAATTGATACCTTGCGTAAAGCGCGGCGAAATATATCAACTGTCCCAAATCTTTTTGTCCTTGTTTAAATAAATGACTTGATGTTGTTAAATTTAGTTAATTTTGTAAAGGCCAATAAAGGCCTTGTAAAGGCCAACAAAGAATACACTGTAACAAAGGTTCAGTACCCTCACAGCAAATGAATAACAGAGAGGTAGTCAGAATAATAACTACTGGAGGTTTCAGTAAACAGGAAATAAAAAGTGATGGAGGCCAACAAAGGTCATCTGCTGTGAATAGAGATGTAATTTGTACAGACAAAATAGGAGAATCGTTCTCAATGTTAATGAGAAGACAGATGTCATCCAAAATGAAGATCCCTCAAACACTAAAAAAACTGGGGCGGATCCAGGGGTGGTTCGGGTGGTTCGGTCGAATCCCCTAAACGGAAAGAAAAAACATTCTAACACGTGCAGTTTCTGAGGAAAAAACATAAGTGAACGAAACAAAATGCCAGTCTAAAATTCAATCTATATAAGTGCTTCCTTTTTTATTTGCCTAACAAGTTCGTTATTCACTCTCCTAGCCCCTAAAGTGGTCACTTTCGGAAATTACTGAATTAGGTTCCCGCTCTCCATTTGTCAGTCAGCTTATCAACGTGCAATAATCTGTGATTAGTTAATAATTATATAAGCGTGACTCTTCGGACAAATTAAATAGCGAAGACAAATATATTACAGTGACTTTAGTTTCATTTTCTAGGAGTCAGTTGATCTCTATTATTGAGAAGGCTTAAACGTAGTCCTTGTTTAATAAAATCGCTTTAAAAAGAGATAGTCCACCATCATCCCTCAAAACGCTGGAAATCGCATTTCCGAGGACTTAAATTTCAAAATTTCCCGCGGGAGTATGCCCCCGGAGGCGGCCCATTTCTTCGAACCCCCCTTTTTAAAATTCTGGATCCGCCCTAGCACATGCCAAGCTTTTGTTAATCATTGAGATCACTTGTTACTTCAGAGATCATTTGTTCATATACAACAGCGTTTCTGACAAAATGGAGGGAATGACTTACCCAATTCCATGAATCTAGCTCCATTCCTGCTTTTACACAAACAGTTATAACAACAAGCTGAAAGTAAAAAACAACAATATGAAAACCCTTTAAGGTTGCCGAACACAATTTTACAAAACTAAATTAATTTTATTTCAAAATAGTGTTGCAGCTTAATATTAGCAGCTGGTAAACCATGTTAGCCTGCATGGATAAGAACGACAACACATATCAACAGGCAGTATTGAACGTTCTAAAGGATTCACTGTTTGCAAGGTAACAAGTAACCCGCACATCACCAGTAAAATCGATTTCAAAATCTGTTCTAAAAGAATTTTTTTACAAAGCTAGACATTTGAAATTAAGCCCCGTTTACACCAGCAATTTTTATTTGAAAACAAAAGACTGGAGACTGGTATCTATGGATGAAATAAAAAAAATTGCCAATTTTATGTGTTGTCTCGTCTACACGGACAATTTTCGGTATATGATAATTTTTATTTGCCACATAAAAACTAACACGCCAGTTATTCAGCAAATATAACTGTCATACAAAAATTGGCCAATTTTGTTCATCTACACGAGCAAATAAAAATTGTCACATAAAAATTGCTCGTGTAGACGGGGCTTTATAGTTATGGCATTGATATTTGTTGATCAATGCAGCAGTAAATACTTCACTAAACTGCACAGAGGCTTTGCATGATCAAATGACTCAGGAACATTCCTTAAAATATTTGACAGCATGCAGCTGCTAAAACCCAGGTATTGACAGCAGTCCCTTCAAAGAAATACTATAACAGTGTCAAAATGTCGATTATTTTAAATGTTCGTACATTCAAAAGTGATCACAATATTATGACAAACTGTGCATACACAAATGTTGTGTCTGAATGAGAATCTACACGGTGTGCAAATGCGGACACAAACATTGATTCGTATGACCACTCTAACTAAGACACTATTCAAAGGTTACTTGGCACAATTTGAAGCTAAACTAAGTTTAGCTAAGCTAAAAAATCTAAGGAGAGTATTATCAGTAACGCAATTGGACATACCGTGTACACAACATTGCCAACGAACCATTCTCCCACCACTAACCCATCTTTAAACGGTACCTCTGTGATGAAAAAACAAAGGCAAATAAAACAAATGCATTTGCCACCTGGATAGTTTAGAGAAGACAGCATGGATGAATGATGACAATTTGATGTTCTTTCTATGTTGTCTGTTGTTGTTTGTAAAAACAAAGTACGCACCATTTTGGAGCATCAGATATGGAAGGTAAAACAACAGAAGCGAATGGTAGATAGACGTCAAAATCCACATCCAGAACACCTGAAAGACAGTTATATACATCATCGAACTTATTAAAATAGACACTGATGCAAGTTAAATGAATCATAAGTGTTAATTTTAGTATTCTGAAAAAAACGGATCTATTAAAAGACGATCGCTCATTTCCTTGATACGAAACCTAATTCTCGACAATATCGCTAACAAAGCAATACAAAGGTACCCAACAGCCTTCCACCTTTAAAAACACAGGTGATGTAACAAAGGAGTTGCACGCCTGCTCCTAGCATTTTAAATTGTACAAATAGTTTTTAATTTCATTGCAGCAAAACAAAATACGGCTTTAAGAATAAATTTTACACAATGTTTGCTGACGAGGTTATATAAATGATGAAAGAAACTACTTTATTTCAGTTCTGGCTAGACAACCGTTGTTAAATTTCATAAGTAAGAATATAAGTAACAAGTTTTACCTTTCTCCGCCAGTTTTTGGCACAAAATCTAAATTTCTCAAAATCTAGTTTTGAAGATTTCATAAAAAAGAAAGTTGTTTGGTAAAAAGCATTTATTAAATTAATTATTTTTTTTTTATATGTGATGGAATTAGTAATAATAAGAAGCAATGAGAGAACACCCTTACGCCTTCATTCAAGGGTGTACCCCCCAAAGTTTTCTTGATTTAATTGGCCAAGGCTAGAGGCCTTTGGGTCTCCCTATCTGTGTTGAACACAAAGGATAATTTCATCCAGGCGCTGGCACACCACTCTGTGAGAAAATGTGATTGTCTAAATATAACATATAGATGATTCTCAAAAACTTATCGAAAGCAATCTGGACCAAAACTGCACTTACTTATTCTTTCTATAAACAAATGAAATTCGAATTCTCCCAAGATTAAAAGAACGTAAAAAGTTGTCTCAAAAATTATTCGATATTTTTTTATATATTTTTTGGTATTATAGGAAATTAAACTCAATCACCACAATATCTTTTTATTTTCAGTACTAAATCGCCCCTAAATATTGTTTAGAAAGTGCTTAAATAAAAAACAAAAACATGCACTTGATTCTTTCGACAATCGTTCATAAAAAGTGTAGTACAACAAACTACAGGTAAGAGAGCAAAAGAGTAATTTATGAAGCCTTACCTTGGAATTGTACATCTCTGCTTCTTGTGACGTCTTGTAGATCTTGGGATACCTTAACATGCTCTCCGATGAAACTGTTTTATCAAACAAACCAATGGCGAGGGGAGGCACAGATGTAAAAACCTTAAATGGAGAGAGTTAGCATTAAACATTAACTTTAATGAAGAGATTTTTTTTCATTTTTAGGAAAGATAACTTTGACATACTGCTTCTAATTTTGCCATTTTTGGGAGAAGTGGGGTGATTAAGAAAGCAAGGACAGTATCCGGCTGGCAAGTGAAACAATACTACAATCATTTATCAACCGACAGTTCTTCGTCGTGCGTTTACCGAAACTGAATAAGAATAAGGATAAATCTAAACAATTACAATTTCTATTTATGGAGACCCATTTTCACGAGATGGCACAACCTTACGAGCTCCCTTTTTATAAGATATCTTTCAATGCTTCAGTTTATATCTCGTGCACAAACTATCACACTGTTGTATTTTATAATATCTTGAGAACTAATTCTGTTGTAGATTTGATAGTTACGGGAGAAAAAAACAATACAAAACCACCAACACGCTGAATTTATGCAAATTTTACAACCACACAATGTGAATTTATTTCGCTTTTTAGAAAGCGACCTACCTACCCTCCCATACACCTACTACAATTCGTTTCTGAAAAACGACCTACCTAACCTCCCAGACACCTAATACAATTCATTTCTGAAAAACGACCTCTCTACCCTCCCATACACCTACTACAATTTATTTCTGAAAAACGACCTACCTACCCTCCCATACACCTATTACAATTCATTTCTGAAAAACGACCTACCTACCCTCCCATACACCTACTACAATTCATTTCTGAAAAACGACCCACCTACCCTCCAATACACCTCATATACAAATCATTTCTAGGAAACAACCAACTTATCCATCCAATAAACCTTTATCTTAACATTTCTAGGAAACAACCAACCCACTCCTTCCATAAACCTCCAAATTAACATATCTGGTAAATGAGCAACTTATCAATCCTTCCAACTCCACATTATTGTACAAAGACTAATGTAATTTTTAAAAATCTGCCATCGACTCACTCTGCTTCGATTCGCTTTAGAAGCATTTTATCAATTGAGTTTGTTCTTCTTTCATGGCAGTTTGAACTTACAAACCTATCATAAAAAAAACCTTGAAACTGTGAGAGACTGCAAACTTTAAACAGCAAACTTACCACGTTATAGATACCTATACACCATTTGTCAAACAAAATCTGACCAGAAAAACCATTGGCAAGTGCAAACCACAGCTGAAACACACACACAAAAAAATAACGTAGTTTGAGAAAAAACAGTTAGAACGGTTAATCAATTTGCACGATACGCATTTTTAACTAACAAAGAATTTTGAGGCAAGGATTTGATACTTTTACTTTGTATAAACGGGCTAAGCTAGTGGCTCGTGTGATCATGAGTTGGTGCTTTCAGATGTTTCTGTACTGGTAAGTGAAGAGAGTCTTTCGAACTTGTGATATTAAAAGATTGGAAACGTTATATAGTAAGATAGTACACGTTATGCTGTAGGATGTGGTGGTGGATATGTATCGAGATGCGAAGCGTCATGGTATGTATATAGCGCTGGGCACTGACCCTGAGGGAGATAGTTGTTTTAGTATTTACCAAAATAATGGCATACAAATTCTCTTTATTTTCAAAAACAATACAATGTAAACTTCTTTTCTACTTTTAGCACGCACGCTTCCTGTCATTTTAACTTCCGCCTCAAAATCAACTAATATTCTTGGATATAGCGAGTTATGGGAGCAATAAGAGCGGGATATCAGTTGCTTTGGTAAATACTAATACACGTTATACTGAAGATAGTACGCGTTAAACTGTAAGACTATAATTTGAACATCAACGGTGTACATGTTCATTTCATATTTAACCGGGACCTAAACACAATTAAACGTTTTAAAGTATCCCTAAAGCAGCTGAGCTAATGAAAATAAGAGGAAGAGAGTTCGTGTTATTTCTTACCTCAATAACATAGAGACACACGTTCTTGTAGAAGGAGTACAGAATAAGTTTAGACAGCCTTTGGTAGCTCCAGGCTCCGTGCACAAACAGTAACTTATTCAGGTAACGGAACTGGGCAATGGCATAATCGGACGCACTGGCCGCCTGCAACCCCTCCTGGCCACTAATACCGACTCCAACATGAGCCGCCTGGCAAAACAACACACCTAAATTATGTTACTCTTTAAGCGTAAAGCTATCTGTCTTGATATCTTAAGTTAATGTAAATGCAAATTTCACTTTGTTTATGAAATGTTTACAAATAATACCTTTTCGAAATAAATACATTCAACAAATCAATCAAAGACATTCATGTATCAAACTAGAAACAAACACTGGTGTACTTCATAATGACATAAAAGAAATTCGCAACCAAACATAGTTGATGAAGAACCCTGGAGCCTGGAGTTGCGGTGTTCATCCTCCGTTTTTTCGAAACCTGAGTTGAAAAATCATCACAAAATCAATAAAAAAGGAAAACTCTTTTTGCTTGAAAAAGTGGTAAATTGAATAAACGGCAACTGATGCGGGTATTTCTATTTGGGAAGTATAGTTCAGGAGACACTGTTTTCCAAGTAGCTACTGTGTGTTGGAAATGTTTTAAATTCTTTTTGTTCTTCATAAGATCTGACAAACTCTACCTGAATCATACCAACATCGTTAGCCCCATCGCCAATGGCTAACGTGATGGCCTCCTTCACATGTTCCTTCACAAGACGAACCACCTGAGATTTCTGGAGAGGGGATACGCGGCAGCAGATCACAGCTTTGCAGTTCAACGCAAGATCCAGAAAATTCAGTTTCAGTTCGTCGTTTAAACACCACAGCAAACTCTGAAGACAGATCGAACACATTCAAGGATAAATAATGTTATCAAAAAGACTTGCAACAACTGATCTGACAACACACAACATGGATTTTTTATCTGGCCAACTGAAATATCATTCATAGATAGTAGAAGAATTTTATATTTTATACGTTCCCCCTCAGTTTATCTTTATTGGGGATAACTTACAAACACATAGTACTGCAGTTTAAAAGATAAAATACTTTATTAAGCATTCATTTGTACAAAGCAAGGAAACGGTATTTTATAAAAGATCTACTTAAAGGAGATGAGGAAAGACTGTTTCCTCCAAGAAAATATGCCCTTAACCTATTACAATTTCATAAGCCAAAAAAAATTGTCAAGGGTTCCCACAGGGTATAAGGATTGCACTTGTCCCTTACTAAACTTCTACGTTCCCACCAAGGTTTTTTTACCCTTCCCCCAAGCAGGGTGAGTCAGTGGTAAGCCTTCCCCCTGGTAGGGTGAGTAAGTAAACGCAGTGAGGCCAAGCCTCACGTGACACACTGATGGCAACGTCTTGTAATCCAGGAGCATGCAAATTGCTCCATGTACCTTGCCATCTGAAAACACCACAGAAGCCCAAATGTCCCAAAATTTCTCTCAAAAGTATTGAAAGAAATAAAGCTCTATACAGCAGAAATAAAATTCCTTGTGTTGCCACAATTAACTTAAATTAAAACTACATTTTTCCCAGACAGTTCACTTTTCCAGGTTCATTGTCATTTTTCCAGGATTTTTGCTAAAATTCCATGATTTTTCCAGGACTGGTAAAACTGTCGTCATTTTTCTAGGTTTTCTAGGTATCGTGGGTGGTAACCAAGAACCTACCGTACGCCATGAGTCAATATTTTTCCAGGACTGGTAAAACTGTCGTCATTTTTCTAGGTTTTCTAGGTATCGTGGGTGGTAACCAAGAACCTACC
>JANCMA020291772.1:0-12179 GCA_024336925.2 Zoanthus solanderi | reverse complement strand
ATGGTACCGTACATAGATTGCAAAAACCTATATTAGTTATACTGCAAATCGATAAATCAAGTTAATGTTTTATGAATTTACTTCTCATTATTGCTGTCTTATTATAAGTCCTTTCAAAGATAGTTTATTATCTATTAGTGAGTAATTATCATACTGTTTTAAAAACATGAACTTGTTATTTGGGCTCCTAATCTAAATCTTAATTTTGTATAAATGTACCTGTTTTCTTTACAGTTTGCAATTAAAACAGGTAGAACACTAGTTGAGCTTTGGCTGGAAGCATATGGAACGTTCATTGGTACAACACCAACCATAACTTGTTGTCTTCCTGAAAACGAAGTATATGTTGAAGTTCACTTTTATTCAATAACTAGTTTACCAACCCCCACAATTTGTGACAATGAGGTGTATTATATATCATTACACAAATAACAAAATCACTCAAAGCAGAAATGGTATATATTAATCATCTTCAATTATAAGACATATTATAAATATATAATTATTATAAAAAAATATAAATAATATATCTCTTGAGAATCAAATTACAAGTATCAAAATTTTGTTGCTGTACTGGTAGAAAACTGTTTTTTTTTTGTAATGAAGTCTATTTGGATATCAGTCAGATAATAATTGTATATAATTAAATAAACAGGTAGATTGATGCTGCAAGATACTGTACCCCAAAATGGTCTTCCATCAAGCTTTAGGTTAAGCTCTAACTTGCTTTTATTAGGACAATGCATCCTCATCTCTCGAACAGCCCAGACAACCACTGATACCAAATCAACCTGGTATCCATGAATTTTCACATCCGAGGGAAGACTCTTTATTCCCATCGTCTCCTTTACAACCATCATTACCATTTTTCTAATGGCCTTTATCTGGTTCTTGTTGAGAAGGACAGGTGTGTCAGATTTTTTCTGCATAGATCAGAAAATATACAGTATTTTAGAAATGTTAAAATGAAAATTACAAGGTTTTGATAACTTAATGAACAGCATGTTTAACATATATAAGCAGAGTATAGCTGTACAGCTGCCAGTTACTTTGATTCTTCCACAGGGAGCAGTAATTCGCCAGGACATAAACATAAATTCATATTTACACAGTGTTTCTAATCAGTCTAATATAACAGAATAATATACTAAAATATTTATGAAAGATACAAAATTACTCAGTATAGTTAGAGAAATCAGAATCAAATGATAAAGAAAATTCTTTTAAAACTTACCCCAGATCTTCCGAGCATCGACAGGTTGAGTAGTGTCTGCCAAGCCTGATCAGGTAGTCGTGCTTGTAGCTTGAAGTACAAAAGGACCCAATCAGGAACTTGCATTGTCCTAACTAGTTTTTGGTGTACCTCATCTCCAAGAACTGCCTCTATACCTCTCTTTACCCCACGGACACCGACAACAGTCTCCACTATTTTATGTAATGTTTCTTTTGCTTCGACGTCTTTCTGCAACACTCGCTGGCTCAACACTGAGGACAATGGTTGGCGAAATTTGGCGCACACATCTTGGATGTTGTCCCAAACAATACCCGTATTTATCCTGGGTTTACCCCGTTGGTTTCTTCGTAGATTCCCGAGACTTGTAAAAGGAGTTAGTGGAGGTGTCTCTGCTGGAGTTGGAGGAAGATTGTACGATTGTGCTTTTCTACTCGGGGTTACTTTTTGTAACTTTCTTGTTTCAAGCTCAGAAATAATACTTTTCAAACGCTCGATCTCTTTTTCAAGTTTAACAAAAGTCTCACAATCACTGTATTTATCATTTTCCTTCTCCGACACGTTATTCTTCGTTCTATTAACAGATACCAGTTTAGGCGGGAAGTCAACATTTTGCAGTTCGATCGCGTTTATTTCGTTAATAAATGAAAAATGGTTTTCTAGTAACGCAGCAATCGTTGCAGGGTTTTGCCTCAATACTGCAGCAAGAACGCCAAATGGTGAGGCTACATATACAATGTTTTTTGCATAACTACCACGTTGATCACCTCCATTGAACAAAAAACTTGCTTGCTTTCCTTTGGCGCCACTTTCTGCAGCGATATCTTCTAGGTTCACTTTCTTGAACTCATTTGGAAATTTTGATACAAAAGAACTCTCTTTGTAAAATTTCGACGGCTGGAGACCGCATAGTTTTTTTGTTAGACTGTACCAACAACGATCGGCCGGCAAATCCGGACCAAAAACACGATTAAGTAAAACACACGACGCCATGATGTGTCATCGCAGCGAGCGCCCAGAGAAAAATGATTCAAATTTTCCGCTCATTGCGAAAAAGGTTAAAATTTAATGATAAATTGATACATGTCCGTCAATATTTTTGACAAGTTTTTTGGTTTAAAAAAGGCGTCAAAGCTAACACAACCAAGAGTACAAAAACAAGGAAACAGATAATTGAATTATGAGAGAAACGTCAAAGCCCTAGTAACCAGTGCCCCCCGTATAGCTCTTGATTTTGATCATCTGGCTCGTCGTGAAAGTTTTGATTGTTACTTTAGATAGAAACTGCCCTACTTTAAACATGATTCCAACATTTTTTGATATTTTATTAGTTATTAAGTTGATGTGAGGTTTCCATGTTAGGTTTTCATCTATTATTGTACCGAGAAACTTGCATTCACTTACTCTGTTAATAATGCTTTCATCTATTTTAAGATCAATGGCATCACTCCTAATATATTTTCTGTTTGAAAATAACATATAATTTGTTTTAGAGATATTTAAAGATAATTTATTTGCTTTGAACCATACTGAGAGCTTTGTTAATTCACTATTAGTTATAGTGAATAACTGATTAAGACTTGTATTTTTATTGAATATGTTAGTGTCATCAGCAAATAGTGTGAAAGAAAACAATTTGCTTGAAGAAGTTATATCATTAATGTAAATCAAAAATAAAAGTGGGCCAAGAACAGACCCTTGAGGAACCCCACATGTTATGCCCATCATTTGTGAGTCTAGTCCATTATAGTGCACATACTGTTTTCTGTTGGATAAATAATTCTTAAACCATAGCAGAGGTATTCCTCTTATACCATAATGTTCAAGTTTGTCTAACAAAATTGCATGGTTCACTGTATCAAAGGCTTTTGCTAAGTCTAAAAAAATACCTATAGAGTATTCACCCTTGTCAACTGCTGTATTAATTTTTTCAACAAAATCTATCATTGCCATGTAAGTGGAGTGCATTTGTCTGAAGCCATATTGATTTGTGTTAAGAATATCAAGTTTATTTAAATAATCTAAGAGTCGATTATATACAATTTTCTCTGCAATCTTTGATAGCGAAGGTAAAATTGACACTGGCCTGTAATTTTTGTAAATGGTATTGTCACCAGATTTAAAAAGTGGTATGACTTTTGCTATTTTCATATTTTCTGGCACAATTCCCGTGGAAAGGGACAAGTTTATAATTTCACTAAGAGTGTCAGATATCAATGGAATAACTTTTTTGACCAGAGTTGTACTTAGTTCATCATAGCCATAACTAGATTTATTTTTTAATTTCATAGTGACGGATTGAATTTCTGCTGGTGTTGTCTCTTTGAAAAATAAGCTGTTCATATAACTTCCTTCCAAGAAGGTTTTATAACTTGTATCTGTCGAAGGAATTTTTTTTGCAAGATTTGACCCTATATTTGAGAAATAATTGCAAAACTTATTTGCTATTGTGAGAGAATCTGTATCCTTGATGATGTTATCTAAAAAATAGGAAGGGTAATTACCTCTACCTTTAGTTTTATTAAGGAGGGAGTTCAAGATTTTCCATGTCTCTTTCATTTTATTTTCAGAGTCTTGTATTTTTTTATTAATGTATTGTTTTTTCGAGAGTCTTAACAGATGATTTAGTTTGTTTCTGTAAGTGGTAAACTTCGTTTTGTTTGTAATATTAGGTGACCTAATGTAAGATTTATACAGCAAATTCTTTCTCTTAATTGAAATTAGCATGCCTTTTGAAATCCAGGGTTTTATTCTTTTGTTT
Source organism: Zoanthus solanderi (assembly GCA_024336925.2). NCBI lineage: Eukaryota > Metazoa > Cnidaria > Anthozoa > Zoantharia > Zoanthidae > Zoanthus > Zoanthus solanderi. The sequence goes on along the minus strand of JANCMA020291772.1, from coordinate 8,187 downwards.
TTGGATTTTACCTTTTTAAGTGGGAAACATGAGTTGTGTATTTCTGAAAATTTCTTTATAAAGTTGTCATAAAATATGTTTGGGTCCACATTATATGTAGTTTCATTCCAATCAATACAATCCAATTTATTTTTAAATGTTTCTAAAGAATTTTTATCATATCGTCTAATAAACTTTGCCTTTTTCTTTTGTTTATTTTGCTCATCACTAGTTTTATGAATATGAAAGATGGGAATATGATCAGAAATTTCAGCACAAACAAGTCCATTAACACAAGTAGCCTTATCATCAAAAACGTTTGTGAAGATATTGTCAATTAGTGTAGCTGTGTTAGTTGTTATTCTAGTAGGCTTACTAATTAGTGGCTTAAAGAAAGAGGAGTAAATAATATCCAGAAATTCACCTGCTATATCTGAGTCGTTAACACTGAGTAAATTGATGTTAAAGTCCCCAAGTAGGTAGCAATTTTTGTTCTCAAGGTTGAGTTTCTCTGTTATCTCAGAGAAGCTTTTGAGAAAGCTTTTAACATCTGAGTCTGGCGCTCTATAGATGACACCTACTATTATGTTCTTATTCTCCTCACTAACCATTTCAATAAAAAGTGATTCCATTATGTCCTCATCAAAAATGCTTAAATCTTTCCTTAATTTGTAATTGAATTCTTCTTTAAGGTAAATACCTATACCACCCCCTTTTCTGTATTTTCTTCCATTACATAGAAACTTATAATTTTCCATTTGAATAAGATCATTACCTTTTGGAATCCATGTTTCACTAATGCCAATAAGATCAAAAGATATTTCCAGAGAACTTAACATCTGACTAATTGCTTCAATGTTTTTATTAATGCTTCTTGCATTTAAATGCATAAGAGAAAAATGATTCTTTGAATGATTTATGTCTAGATCTTTTAGCAGTTTGTTTAACTCATTATCTAAGTAATAATTGTCTTCATTTTTTGTATGGTTATAAAAATTTACATCTGGGTCACTATCCTCATCTATTACTTTATTGGTGTTTATGTTATTTAATGTAAATGGGTTAATGTGGAATTCGTCGAGTGATTTAAAGCCAAGCTTTGTTGGACCCATGGCAAATTCAGCAAGGACTAACTGAAACTCCAATTCCTCTAACTTGTTAAAGGGAAAGATGTCCATGATACACAAATGACAGTACCAGTCTGAGTCATCATTTGATAGGCTAATGTACTCCTTATATGAAAATTTTGAGCACTTTAAATGTACCCAATGATTACAGCAGTTGCAAAATATCCCTCGTTGACTATCGTATATTCTTTTAGAACAAACAGAACAAGAACAAAGGGGCATTAATCAATATGCCCACAGCTAAATATAACAATTAAATTTCAACAATAGCAATCGGATCCACAAGACCCTACAAATCGGCTATTCAAACTTGAACCTATTTAAAATCAACAATTTCAAAATACAGGGGAATTATAAATTGAAGTAAAATGCTTTCATATGCGAATCGAATGCAATATAAGAAGTCATTAATTTAACGATTTTAACTCATCCAACAACTAAATTAATTAAAAATCATTTCACTGATTTTCTTTTTCCAATTTATAGTAAGTAATTTACTAATAGCTGAAACATCATTAATTATCCTCTTACCAGTTTAGAAGTAGTAATAGCTAACTAGTAAAGTAAGTAAAGGCTAACACACCACCAACAGTTCATTTATAGACCACTTACCAATTTTGACATAACTTTATCAAGATCAATAAGCTTTTTGACAGATAAAATTTGATCTGAGTTAGATTTTTGTCTAATGTTTATTGATCCATCAATAGTCCACAGAGTGAGAATTTTTTCCTTGTGTTCGTTGTTTAGTTTTTTGATTGCATCTAGACGTCCTTGGGTTAGGTCTTCCTGTATCTTGAGGTCATCGCCAGCATTTCTCAGTACTTTCTTTTTACGCATGATAGATGATTTTACGTTGTGTCGTGTAAACTTGACGATGATTTGTCGTTGCTGCCCCGGTTTTTTCCTTCCAACACGATGAGAACGACAGATGTCAGACTCTTTTACCTCAACACCAAGCTTTTCCTTCATCAGCTGCATAATTATGGCGTCAGTATTCTCCTCTGCAGACTCAGGTACTCCAATAATTCTGATGTTATTTTTGCGCGAATATTGCTCAAGGTCGTCGCACTTCGCTTTTATTGGATCAAGCGCAAGGGTCGGGATTACTTTGTCAACAGTGTTTTTGATATCCTCTTTGAAGAACTCTGACGAGATATAATCGTTAACTGCCTTCGCTGCTGCTTCTTCCACCTTCTTCTCAGCAAACGAGGTCATCCATTTATTTAACCTCATTTCAAGTAAAGGCCATAGTGCGGATACAAAATTTTCCTCGCCTCCTCGTCAAGATCCAGTGGTATGGGCGGGTAATATTTATTACAAATGTGGAAGTCACAGAAGTTTTTAATACCGACTGTCGACATATTGCCAGCACAAAAGTAGTATTCGGAATTAGCGTTATCCTGAAGCTCACAGGTTGCAATTTCTGGATCATAGAGGTCAAACTTTGACCCCTGCAGATCCAAAACCATCATCTTCTTCTCTGACAATTCGTAAGTGAAATGCACAAAGCACTCAGCCTTCTTTAGAATCTGGTCATGTTCTTCTTCATCACCCGATTTCTCATATACTTTGCCATCATTGTTAATATACCTAACAAAGTCCCCTTTAACAAATTGCTCCAATGTGGCAGGCTTGCCGTCAATAACAGCATAAAACGCTCTCCCATATTTAAAAGATTTGCCAAATTCTATCGAAACTTTCGAGGCATATCTTTGTGCCAGATTTCGTGCAACGCTGTTAATCTGAAGTTGCTTCCTGGTGTGCTCGTCCATACTCAGATTTAGTGTTTCTCTGATGGTCTGCTGTTCTTGTTCTTTATAATTTTTTAGAACAAGTTCTCCCCAAATAGGAGAAGAACTGTCTTGACACCAAGCACGGAAAGCATGTCGAAATGCCCCATCAGCGAAAGGTGCCTGTTCCAGTTCTCAATGACTACGGAACCGTGGCTTTGCCACCGGGAACTCGAAATATCAAAATAAGGTCAATGGCATGCCTCTGGGGTGGTTTGATGAGTTTCCCCGCATTAAGTAACTCTTTGATTGAAACTGAACGTGGGAAAATAGTCGATGTCCCTTGCTGTTTTACATTTGTATGGGCAGGGCTGGCAGATGCATATTTTTTGCAAGTGCTGGCTTTCTCTTAGATGGTGACCCGGGATCTGACAGCGGATACCCATTAGTTTTCTCCATTGCTTGATTCTGCTGCAAAAATCGGACCAGGTACACCTTTTTACCCTTAATCTGCTCAAGGTTGCTGCACGACGGACCACGATCAGAAGCCAACAAGTCACAGGAACCGCGCGGAGCCTTATAAAACCGCTCGCAAGCTTTGTTAACATTTTCAATAATCAGTTCATCATAATCGAAAGGAATAAAGTCCCTTGTATCCAGTGGCTCGTATTTTTTTAGTCGACCTGCTGCTGTGGAAGACATTCTCTGCACGCACAGATATGAGGGCAGTTTTTCGTGCGTCTTTTTTGTCTTCTTCCCGCCCCGTTTTAAACTTACTCTCTCTTCAAATTCTTCCCAGGTTTTTCCTGCTTTCCCGGCAGCTCCGTGTTTCATGGTTCAGTTTGATTAATACAAAACCAAAAACAAAATAAGTCAAACTAGCGTGATCCAACAAGGTGGCGATCATGAAATGCTAGAAAAACGCCTTGATCGCGAATGCATTAAAATGTCAAGCGGTGTTAGTGGTGCTAAAATTACACCTCGGTGCCCCTACGTACAGGAAATAGCTACCACATTGACTTACAGAGATACAATGGATTACTCTTTCAAGCATCGATCAGCGTCAAGGAATAAAATAGAAAAAGATGCTATAAAAGTATAAATTAAAAACTAGTAAGGCTTCTGGGCAGCAAGCACGAAATATAAAACGCATTGATTGCGAATGCATTAAAATGTCAAGCGGTGTTAGTGGTGTTAAAATCACACCTTGGCGCCCCTACGTACAGGAAATAGCTGGGCTAAAGTCAGTGACCTGCTACACACTAGCTATACATTTTTTAAAAATTCATTTTCACTGATAACACTGGTCCGTTCGCTAGATTTGTTCTGTTGTTTCGGGCTCTGAATCGTCGTCATAGTCTTCCGATTGCCAAAATATGCAAGATTATCACGAGTAGAAAATGTTGATCATTTTACTGGCGTGTTATACAGTGTTGTAAGGTAGAAAATCAACTTTTGTTTCCGCGTGATAACGCTGGGCCACGTGAAACGAATTCATTTTTAAAATTAAAATTGAGATTTATTTTCAGTGATAACGCTGGTCCGTTCGCTAGATTTTGGTTGTGTTATTTCGGGCCCTGAAACGTCTTCACAGCCTTCTGAAGGCCAAAATATGCAAGATTATCACCAGCAGAAAATGTTCATCATTTTACTGGCGTGTAATACAGTGTTGTAAAGGTAGAAAATCAATTTTTGTTTATGCGTGATAAAGCTGGGCCACGTGGAGCAAATTCAATTAGGATTCAACTTTTTTTTTTAAATGAAATTCTAAAGGAAATACACTTTGAAACTGAAAATGAACATATAAAAATTTAAATGAATTAAAAATTGAAATTGAAATTTAAAGCTCAAATAAGGAACTGAAAGTTACGGTGGCATACAGAATGAAATTGAAAACTACTAGTGACATTAACGTTTGGATTAAGATGGCGATTTGCATTGGGAGGATTAAACTACAAATTGAAAAAGAATCTGAAATCAAAACTGAAACAAAAACTCCAAGTAAAACATTCCAGTTGCAAAGTAATTTGCATTTGATATCGAATTTGATATTGACAAATCAAGTTTAGGCGAAAAAAATAAGTACTAAATATTTTAGCTTTTAAGAGCTAGCAAAACTGCAACACTGGGCCACCATAGTATTGACAGCAATATAAAGAGATAATGTCTATAACAAAGTATAATACATGCTATGTTTAAATGGTGTATTTCACAGATTTTTGCAATCATCTTTATGCTTTTTATAAATAAAAACTTCTCATACTGTAAATATATGGTTCTTACCAAATTTGTATCCATCTTTCCAAGGTTTTCTTTAGATTCAGCGTATGGTTTTAAAACTTCTCTTTTTGATTCAGGAAAAGCAAAGGTTTTCTCTATCCCCTTAGAATTGCTCGCCCTCTTTATGTAGCCTTTCACAGCTCTCTCGAATACTGCGTACCAGTAGTTATCTGTCGCAGAAAACCGTCTGATATCTTCGTGAATGTGTAGGAGATGGTGCACATCTTAAATCCTTGCACTTCTTCAACTAAAATGTTTAAGCGCCATAACAAATTGTAGTGTTCATCAATCATGGTATTAGTCCAACCCAATTGGCCACTATTGAAGTGCATCTCTGTTATCCTTGATACTAAATGTTGGATTTCTTTCTTATAAGAATCATCTATCAAATAATCATGTTGTCGAATACACAGTCTGCAAACGGGAAAGAGAACTTCTGTACCCCCTCAGCTTTCCACTGTCCCAATGAACCATTGTAGTTTTTAATAGTTAATGGAAGTCTTCCACTCTTCAGCTCTTTTGGCCATGGATAGTTTTTAAGTTCATTGTTGAAACGTGCTTTATCTATTAGTTTTCATCTTGCAATCTTTCTGTTTGGCTTTTAACAACATTATGGCAAAATGTGTGGAAAACATCAAATGTTAAATCTTGGAGAATATCAAAATCATATAGGGAATACAGATATTTGTGCAAGAGACTAATTCCGGTTACTCCTTTTCTCACAGTTTTTCTTGTCTCAGCCTCAATATCATTCAGGTCAGTTAACATCTCTGAAATTTTGCGTGATCCCCATTGATGCCTATAATACGAACGATTGTCACCGTAATACATATGATTATTGGCACTATTTTCTGGCTGATGCTGACCAAATAATTGACATCTCCGACATGGGCATTTTCCTTGATTTAGCAGTTTATCAATCTCGCATTGCCCTGGATGGTCACCTGAACAGCAAAGGAGTAAAACACGAAGACTTTGGGACTTTTGCTGTAGATTAGAAGCACATGATGAATTGTCAATTCAGTAGTTCAACATATGTTTCAGGCAGTTTTGGCACAAATGATAATGGTACAAATCCTATTGCATAGACCTCATCGGTATGGTTTCTGTCTTCTTTTTTTAAGTTTGCAATTGTAACTTCAAGTAATTCACAATTTCTTGAGTTTAAACCTTCGAATGATTGCAACCCATCCCAGTGTCCTATCAATGCAATATTGAATGGGGAACCTATAGTTCTTTTTAAAGTATGTTCAAAAGATTCCAAACATTCTGGGTATTCCACAATTTTATCATCTTCCAGTGGCCCATCCTCTGATTTTATTAAATGATCTGCTGATATAGGGATCCCACAATATTTGCAGCAGCATGGTATAACCCAAGTATTATTTGGGTCCCCAAACTACTGGAGTTCATGCCATTGTTCACCGTCCCATATTTCTTTTTTCAGTGGCCAACTTTCTTCTCTTCCAAGCCAATGATTTCTTTCTACCCAGTGAGACAGAATTTTCTGCCTTACGTTCTTGTCTCTGAACCAGCTTTTTACTTTATTTTTCAGTCCAAGGTAATAATATGTAATAGTACCTGGTTTCCCACAATTAGGTCATCTTTGTTGTCCATAATACTGTACTTTTCTGTATACTTAACCTTTTTTGAATTCTGATCTTCAGTTTCACAAAAACAAATAAAATGTTATTTTGCATCAGAGTAGCCAACTTCTTTTAACATAGTTTGTACATCACTCCATGTTTTCGGCCATCAGGAACAAACATTTCTTAATTTAAAGATCTAGATTCTAATAACAGTTTTTTGCCACAAGCTAAAATATCAGTAAATGTATTGATAAATAACCCAGCATCTTTCAGAATTTTCAGTGCATCTAAAACTGCGTTGATAATGCAATACAATACTTGCGGTACAAGTTTGAAACAAGCGCGCCTAGATTATTTCTTAACATCAACAGATTTATCAAGCTTTGTAGAATCAACTGCAATTAGACCTGGATATCGCGCAGACCATTCTCTGATTTTAACATATTTTACTCCTGTAAAACAAAACAGAGGAAGAGGTACATGGAAATTCAAAAATTCACGTTTATGTGATCCTATTTACGTTGAAAAAGTAAAGCAGTGCATAAAGCGAGTAACAAACCAGTACCAAAAAATGCAAAACAACTTCAATAATCCTGAATCTGTAGAACTTCAAATAGATGATCAACTTTTCTTTGAAATGCTAAAACTAGAAATAAGAGGAATGACGATTCCTTATTCTGTTCACAAGAAAAGGCAAAGAGATAAGAACGAAAAACAATTGGAGAACGAAATACAAATTTTACAGGATCAATTAAACTTGAATCCTTCACAAGACACAAAAGATAATTTATTTGTTAAAAAAAATGAACTGGAGAAGATAAGAGAAGAAAAAATACAAGGAATAATCATTCGTACCAAGGCTAGATGGGCAGCATACGGAGAAAAAAATTCCAAATATTTTTGTAACTTGGAGAAAAGGCACCACACAGAAAAAATTATACCAAAATTAGTTCTGTGTGATAATACAGAAATTTATAAGCAAGAAGATATAATTAATGAAACTCAAGTTTTCTATTCGAACTTATATAAGAGGAAAAAAGATAGCTGTAGTAAAACTAAGTTTCAAGATTTTACAAGCAATATTGAAAATGTTAGCTGTAAGTTGAATGAAGTTGAAAAAAGTATATGCGAAGGTGAAATCACGCTACGGGAAGCTCTCGAAGCACTAAAATTGATGAGAAACGGGAAAACGCCAGGAATGGACGGTTTCACCGTCGAATTTTACAAATATTTTTGGAGTGATTTAGGCGTCTTTCTTGTGAGGTCAATTAACTACTCTTATAAAATTTTACGTATGTCATCTTCACAAAGAAGATCGATGATTACCCTAATTCCCAAAAGCAACCGCAATCGTTGGTTCTTAAAAAATTGGCGACCAATATCGCTCTTGGGAGTAGACTATAAAATTGCTTCCTCAGTTATTGCTAATAGGATTAAAAAAGTTTTGCCAAAAATAATAAGTGAGACTCAAAAAGGTTT
>JANCMA020291669.1:0-12181 GCA_024336925.2 Zoanthus solanderi | reverse complement strand
ACGAAGGACTTTAGTCCGAAACGTCAGTCTTTTATCCATTTTTCTACGGTGTATATAATTTACAAATCTATTTACAACTGCAATTTGAATGTTTCAGTCATCAATTTTTTACTGGTTCTGGCTCTGGTGATGAGACTGGTCGCCACAGTCTCTTTGGAAAGTTTGTGAAAGCAACTTGACGGGCAACCTCGTTCCCAGGGTTCTCTCCGTCTCAAGAGAGAACCCTGGGAACGAGGTTGCTGGACGGGTACAAAGTATCATGATCGCTCCCGAATCTGATTCGTTTTCAACATCGCTTTATTTACTTTCTGATCAAGATATTGAGCTATCTTGGAATTCTGAGAACTCCGAAGCGCTCATATTCACTTCTAACCAACAAGCTTCGACCAGGCTTCTAGACACAGATCATTCAATGTGACAGGAGCGCATATGCAAACATCAACTTTCGCGCCAAGTGCCCGCGATGGATTTCACTGGTCAGCGACGGAGATGTTTCACGATCGCGCACTTTCAAAAATTTATAAAATACTCAGGATAAAAGCAAATCGTAATTAAAAGAGATTGTTTGTATACTTTTACTATAAAACATTGCGATAAAATATTAAACATAATATGAAGGCAGTAAAAACAGTAAAAAGTTTAAAAATACGACGTTTTGACTTAACCTAAGTCATTATCAAGCATACTAAATTAAAAGAAAACTCGAATATATAATAAAAACTGATAAAGCATGAAGTTATGCCATTTACCCAAGAGACGCAATTAAATGAAAAGCTTAGGTCGAATGGAGTCCTCTTTAGTACTGAGTGAATGATTGAGTTCCGTAATGAAAAACATTTCATACAGAAGACAAACTTAGTTTGGCATTTCTGATCTAATATCATGTTTAATAGTTTATTGCATTGTTTTATAGTAAAATCAAAGCAAAACGAAAAATGTTTTTGCTAAACTGATCTTCCTGCGGTATAAATTTTGCATAAAATCTTGGCTTTGATTTCTTTAGTTGCACTTTAAAGCAAACATAATCAAGGAAGATCTTTCAACACAAAAATATAGTTTATTGGCACATTTGTTTATTTCTTTGGAAAATTTGAATGAAAAAACGATTGGAAAAGTGAATAAATAAATTAACGACTACACAAACAGACAAACAGATACATAAATATATAATTGGTCAAACGGTTAGAAGGAAGGTTTTTTCTTATTAGATAGATTGTTAGGTAGATAGGAGTTATATTGGTGGTAGGTAGGTCGACTGATAAATAGATGGACAGACAGATACTGAGATAGATAGACAGACAGACGGGCGCACCGGGCGAACGGACGGATGGATGGTAAATAAAGATGAATTTTGAAGTGTCTATATGGCCAAAATGTTTTTTTCGGTTTTTGTATCTTTAGAATGCATAGAAAAGTATTATTTAAAAAAATTGATTCCGTCACATTTTCGCCACAAAATTGAGCTTTAAAGTTCCCGCGCCGGCCACACCCAACAAAGATGACCGGGAGTTGCTAAGTCTGGGTCCAGAACAGGCCGTGACGTCACTTCAGGAATCGTCTACTCTCCCCGTCAGTTTATTTTAATGTTTCTTTGTATTTCCATACAAACTTGATCATTTTTCGGATTATTTACGACAAAAATGACTGATTTTGTATGGAAAAACAATGAAACACTGAAATAAAGAGTCGACGATCCATGAAGTGACGTCATGGGCTGTTCTCCCGGTCACCTTCATTGGGCGTGGCCGAGGTGGGTACTTTAAAACACGATTTTGTGACGAAAATATGAAAGAATCGAAAATATTTTTTAGAATACTCTTCTAAGGATTCTAGAAAAACTAAAACCGAAAAAATAGTTTTTTTTGCCATATAGACACTTTAACTCAAACGAGGCCAGCCAGGCAAATTTTAATACAGACAAAAGAATACTAAAATAGCCGCCATTTATGAAAGTGGTCTATATTCCGTGCACAAGAACCACTACGTTAAACTATAACAGAGAAAAAAATTCCGCAATTACGCAATAAGAGTACAAAAAAAAAAACTCTCTATATATTCACTATTATGAATTTCATTCGTCTAACATTCATTCAGTATGTTTCATTTTTCTATAAGTCTAATAATCAAGGTCTGTGTTGTAAAGTAATCTCAAAACCTGAGAAATTTATTCAAATTTTAGCTCTTTACTCAAAGTGTATATTTCTTACGCATTAGGCGAGACCAATTTAAATTTCTGTTTTACGAACACGCCAAACTTAATTTTTCGAAAACTGAAAGAAAAAATTCCACCTGAAGATCAAAATATATTTCCCAACTTGTAATTAATTAAAAACGCACTTATTCGCGAGCTCAAATCATAGATGGTACGATCAAAAATTATGTGACAAGAAATAAACAGCTTCATGTGCGCCTGACGATTATAATGGAGATCGTCAATGAACGCCTCTAAACAGTTCAAACATTTTGCGTCAACAACAAAGCATATTTTTGGATGTTTATTTTTCCCCCCTTCCGATCTTGAGATTTTGGCCAAAAAGTTTGTAAACAGACAATTAAATTGGTCTGGCCTTACCAAAAAATAATAGTTAGTGGCACGAGCGGCTGGGCCTGCTGACTGAGTGAAGTTATATTGCAGTTCATGAGGTTGAGAAACTCACAGAAATGAAAGTCCTTCTTCTACGTTACTGGAAGCTATAACCAGGTTAAAACCCTTCACTTTCTCCTTCTTCATATGGTTACTTATTACCTAGGAAAGTAAAATACTCATCTAGGATCAGAAAATACCGGTCTAAAAAGCACGATTAATATGATAGCTTTGCGTAAGCGAGTTTTCCTAAACTCCAAACTTCCTTACCACAGTTTGCAAAATAACTCTCATTTAATTGACTCATTCAGCTTATGGAATTAAGTTCACTTTGGTGAAAACTATTTTAGCAATTAAAGGGCTATAGCGGTCACATTTGTAACTGTTGTTGTGAATTCCGATGAATCTTTTTAGAGTGTTCGTTGTTGTAATCAAGCTTATAGGTACTGGTCATGGTTGTAACCAAACTAACGGCTCCTGGTCATGGTTGTAGCCAAACTAAGGGTCATGCTCGTGGTTGTAGTTATGTTAATGAGCCGTGGTCATGGTTGTAACCAAAATAATGGCTCCTGGTCATGGTTGTAACCAAACTAATGGCTCCTGGTCCTGGTTGTAGCAAAACTAAGGGTCGTGGTCATGGTTGTAGTCATGTTAATGGCTCCTGGTCATGGTTGTAACCAAAATAATGGCTCCTGGTCATGGTTGTAACCAAACTAATAGCTCCTGGTCCTGGTTGTAGCAAAGCTAAGGGTCGTGGTCGTGGTTTTAGTCATGTTAATGGGTCGTGGTCATGGTTGTAACCAAAATAATGGCTCCTGGTCATGGTTGTAGCCAAACTAACGGCTCCTGGTCATGGTTGTAGCCAAACTAACGGCTCCTGGTCATGGTTGTAGCCAAACTAATGGCTCCTGGTCATGGTTGTAGCCAAACTAATGGCTCCTGGTCATGGTTGTAGCCAAACTAACGGCTCCTGGTCATGGTTGTAGTCATAATAATAGCTCCTGGTCATGGTTGTAGTCATGTTAATGGCTCCTGGTCATGGTTGTCATCAAACTAATGGTTCCTGGTCCTGGTTGTAGCAAAACTAAGGGTCGTGGTCATGGTTGTAGTCATGTTAATTGGTCGTGATCATGGTTGTAACCAAACTAATGGCTTCTGGTCAAGGGCAATCGTTGTAGTCATACTAATGCTCGATGTTATGTTTTTAATCGTTGTTGTAGTTATACACATCTTTAGTCATACACATGATACACTTATAGTTGTATTGATATGATTGATTCACATTATTGTCAATAGCTTACCTCCTTTGCAGTTACAACATCAGGAGCCCTTGACCGATAGCTACCCTCAAGCACGGAACCCACCATAGCTAAACCTTTCCCTGATAGTGAAATAAACACTACGCTTAATAATGAAATTAAAAATTATAAAATGCAAAAATACATACACTTAAAACACACTTACCAGCTTTAAGTTGGCTGAGAAAACTGAGAAAGCGAACTGATCGCGGTTGAAAATTTTCATTCAACTTTGCCAAGGCAAGAATTTGTGGTCTAGAGAAACGAAAGCAAATTAGGGAAATCCTCAAACAACTATGTTGTCAACAAGCCTGGAACCAATAGAAATGTGATTTATTATACGATGATCACAGATAAATATCTATGTATCTCCTCTTTAAAACTTGTAAACTTCGCATGTAAAGTTATCATCACCATATACACTAACCATTTCCATGCGTCTTTTTTTAATAATTTATTATTTTCATGGATAATAGGCCTTTTGAAGCACGTGATACATAAACTGCTATAATGGAATTCAAAAGAATTAAATTTGGACAAATCACACTGCTGTTTAAAGAATAATGTATTTTCATTTGTTTTGCATTTATTAGCAACGTTTTTCATCTTATTGAGTTTGGTTACAGTGCAGACCACTTTTGTGGCAAAATTGTGGAATAAGAATGCCGTTTTTGATAAAGTTTTAGAGGAGTCGCCATTTACGTATAAAACTAGCTCATGGTCACTCCAAAATATCATTAAGCTGTTTTCAATTAACTTTAGTTTTATCTTTACGGTTTTGGACGCAGTAGAGACTCCTTTTAGTTTTTAGTAAAGCTCATTTTGAGTCAAATATTGTACGTTAAACTACCATTTAGGGCCGTAATCACTTTACAATACCTCAAAATGTTCCAACAAAATAGCACACAGAAGGTTTACCAAAAACTTGGTCAGAGGTTGTCGCAAAAAACCCAATTTAAAACTAAATTAAAAATGAAGATATATGATGGAAATAAGTGTATGGTAAGATAAGAGAGACTTGCTGCGCTATGATACTAGAGCCATTTTAACTTGATAAGAATTAAAACACACAGTGCAGTGATAATCACGGCAAACATGTCCCTTACTAGCCACGGCAGAGATCAAATCCGGAAATCACTGAAAGCAATACCTCCAGTTCTTTGTGTGTGTTTGTCCCTCTCTAGAACCCATCAAAGCATAGCGAGCCGCACTCAGCTTTAGTCCACGAATACCATCACCCCATTCTTTCTTCGCACTAAAAATATCAACATCTAATAATTATAATAATCTTTATATATTATGTATTGTATAATTTCGTATTGGCATTGAAATAAAGTTTTTATAGAAGGAGAATTGGGGCAACGAGAAAATAACTAAAGAGTCAATAGAAAACTTCAAGTGAGGAAATACTGCGTGTAACGAGCGAACTATTTCTGACAATAATAAAGAATAAGAATAATAACATTAACGATGATAATGTAACAGTTATATAATGATGATGATGAAGAGGAAGAGGATAAGAATGATAAGGAGGATGATGCTGAGAAGAATGAGGAGGAAGATGAGAATGAAGAGCATGATGATAAGGATGAAGAAGAAGATGATGAGGATGAGGATGAGGAGGATGAGGAGGAAGATGATGATGATGATGAAGAGGATGATGATGAGGATGAAGAGGAAGATGATGACGATGAAAAGGAAGATGATGAGGATGAAGAGGATGATGATGAGGATGAGGAGGAAGATGATGAGGATGGAGGATGATGAGGATGAAGTTGATGATGATGATGATGACGATGAAGAGGAAGATGAGGAGGATGAGGATGATAAGGATGATGAGGATGAGGATGATGAGGATGATGAGAAGAAAGATGATAATGAAGAAGATAAAGAGAAGGAGGAGGATTAGGAAAGATGAAAATAATGAGGAGCTTTATTTTGCATAGAGCTTTTAAAATTTAGAAAGCACAAAGTAAACACTATTTGATACCCAATTTCAATATGAAGATTGAAAAACAACATACATCGCAAAGAGGATGGTTCGTAAATCGTTCCATCTTGTTTTCTTACCCTGACAAGAAACTTGATATGTTTTGCTCTTATTTTAGTCTAAAACTCCGAAAACATTTTCCCTCAAAAACCTAATAAATCGCAACGAAGTGAAAATTTGTTTGAAAAAAAGGCGGAAGGTGTACGTCGCCAAATTCATGATACAATACTACAAGCTATGTGATTGGCTGAAAGTATTTCTATCGAATTACTTTGTTGGACCATTTTACCGTGAAGTGATATCTTATCACTTCACTCATACGTTTTTTTTTCACGGCTTTATCACAAAGATATCTACCCTAAATGTGTAATAAAAGTGTGTACTTCACAATAAGGTATATTAGCAGGACTTTCCTAAACGTACCCCTGGAACTCGATGTACTTGTAAATCCCTGCAGCTATGATGATTGCAACAAGTGCGTAATACCAACTCGAGATGAACATGAGCCCGATACACAAACATAACCCAAGGAACGACGTAAACCTGTAATACAAAAACATTGGTGAAATCTTCTTTAGATTAAGCTTTTTAGGAGCGGGCTTGCCTTGTAACGTCAAAGAACGAGTCAGACTGCGCCACTGCGTCAATTCTACAAAAAAATGATACAGTTTCTTGAAAAACCTAAAATGCATTTTGTACCCAAAAAAATTATTCCCCCTTTTGAACAAAATACAAACGCTGATCAGTTCATTTAAAAATTTCAAAACGTTTCTTCTAAAAATAAAGAATTCTGACGTAAGTAATAATAATTTAACGTAGTTATGCTGCTCGCCTATCCTTTAATTCTTTCATACATTTTTGAAAAAAATTATACTTGAGAAAATCGAAATATGTCGAAAAGCAGAATTATGTTAGCCTGCGTCGCAGCCAGTCTAAACCTCCGGTATAATATAAAACTGACACGTATGTCTTTTGCACCGTAGGCTACATTATGCGTGCTATTCAAAGAATGTATATTGCTAAATGAAAACTGAATATACCTTTACAAATTTAAAATTCAGAAATTTAGGATTTCTCTATAAAAAATGTTTTTTTTATCGGAAAACATCAAAAGAATGCATCTTTAACGTACCAGTGATAATATTTAAACCTAGGCCTCCAATTGGGTGTGCGTAACAACGATTGCAGTACACATGCCAGGTTTACGAAACCGTAGCACATCAGAAAGAACCTAAATAAGAAGTTACACAAAACACAGCACGTTAGACATGCAAACATTTGAGACTTGTTGGTTGCTATTCAACAATCTGCTCAATAAATGAAATACATGACGTTACTCTACAAATTTATTTATAATTATTTTTCATCTTTCCATTTTCACTTTGATCCCAACACAGTTGTAGACATTGATAAATACTAACAAGAGTCCATTAGTAGGAATGTTCATCGTCCCCTATTCACCTTGACCCCAACACACATCAACATGAGTTCATTACTAGGAGGGTTCATCTTTCTCTATTCACCTTGATCCTAACACACTAGTAAACAATACGTACTAACATTAGGCATTCATTAATAGAGTTTATCTTTCCCATTTCACCTTGACCCCAACACACATTAACATGAGTTCATTACTAGGAGGGTTCTTCTTTCTCTATTCACCTTGATCCTAACACACTAGTAAACAATACGTACTAACATTAGGCATTCATTAATGGAGTTCATCTTTCCCATTTCACCTTGACCCCAACACAGTTGTAAACAATTATAAGTACTAACAGGAGACCATTTCAGGGATTGTTCATCTTCTTCTATTCACCTTGCTCCAAACAGCAATAGACGATAAAAAAAACACTAACAGGAAACCAATGCACCTTCGCCCAAATACAACAGAAAAACAATAAAATAGTAATCATTTTTTTATAACATAGAAGTCCATCTGAACCGTGGTAAGAATTGTAAACTGTAAGATTTTCGATAATGGACTCCTGTGGAGTAAGACTTATTTAAAATGTGATTTCTAAAGTTAAAACATCTATGGTTGTAAGCATGATACCACGAACAAGCTTTAACTAAATATTTATAGCTTCTAAAACTGGGCCATGTTGGTACTTTTTTTACCCTTAAATGTCAAAATATCCTGATTCTTGGATTTGGATCTTTGGCAAATTATTTTTGGCATCTTTAAGAATTAATACCCAATATCATCATGGACTTTTGACTCAATGTTAAAGGCTGAAACTATTTATTATTAATACTTTTTCAGCCATATCCCACTATTGTTCTAATTGTTTTATACTTTTTATAGCGTTATTACACTCTTATAGTAAAACAAATTACTAACATAGTAATAATCGGAGCAACCTGATCCAAGTTAGCTATGAGGATTCCTATTTCTGCTATACACACTGTAGCTAAAAGCGCTTGAGTGGGCTCCCCGTTCTTCGATCCATGACCGAATCTACTCAGAATGGGTATAAGGTTGTCACGTGCAATGGCTTGTAACAGACGAGGAGCACTGAAGTAACAAAATATGTTTCAATCATTATTAATACCAACTGCAGCTTGAAGAAGCTCTTGTAGGAGGCATGAAAAACGAGGAGAGGAAAGTAGTATGAAGTAAGGAAGGAAGGAAGGAAGGAAGTAGGCAAGGAAGGAAGGAAGGAAGGAAGGAAGGAAGGAAGGAAAGGAGGGAAGGAAGGAAGGAAGGAAGGAAGGAAGGAAGGAAGGAAGGAAGGAAGGAAGGAAGGAAGTAAGGAAAGAATGGAGGAAGGAAGGAAGGAAGGAAGGAAGGAAGGAAGGAAGGAAGGAAGGAAAGGAGGGAAGAAAGGAAGGAAGGAAGGAAGGAATAAATAAATAAATAAATAAATAAATAGAAGAAAAACTCGGTTCTTAGTTTTACGCCGGGCACACTTTAGTACTGTATTTTCATAAGTCATACACTTTTCCTAGACGATTGACTACCAGTCAAGCAAATCAAAACGCTAATGGCCGGCAGTTTGTTTTTTCCCTAAGAATAGAGGATTTGTGTATCGATAAAGAACCGTCAAGCGATTCAGTAGTTAGTGTTAGAAATGAGGTATACTACAAACCAATTTTCACTTCTAACACCGGCTTCTGAATTGCGCGCTTTATACGGTTCTTTTTCGATGTAGGAACGTTCGATGTTGATGTCATTTTCCGTGTTTAGGAAAAAAACTAACTGCCGGTCATTTAGTATTTTGAATTGCTTGATCGGTTGCCGGTCACTTAGACACTTCCTATAATAAAAGTTTTTTACTGTTAATGTTGTTAATTTTTTTCTCTCATTAAATAAAGCTTCTCGTTGCTTATATCTGTTAAAAACCTTAACATTTGTTCGTGGACAGCATCGCAGGTGTATCTAGATCGACCACCGTTGTGGCTGCATACATCATGTCTGTAACATCTCTGGACTGGAGAGAAGCGCTCGGTGCCATCAAGGTTTCAAGAGCTATGGCCAATCCCAACTATGGTTTCCAAAGGCAGCTGCAGGATTTTGGCAACATAGATGTGGATAAGGTAACAACTCAGAAAATTTCCAAATTTAATGATCATCTGAATACCCTAATTTGAAAGTAATATATGTAGTAACCATGACTGAGTTATTAGCTCTGCGGTTGTTAAACGATCAGCTCACAACAAGTGTGCCGTCTTAGCTCAGCAGATTAAGAGTGCTGTGCTGACCTTTGAGAAATCACGTGCTTGAAAAACGAGGGTGATTGTCTCATTGGGTTTCAAATCACTAGGAAACACACGAAAGCATGAAGCCCACGGTGTGATTGGCTATTACCGCATATTCTGCTTTGTGATTGGCTATCGCAACATATTCGGCTTTATGATCGGCAGGTCAGATTTACAAGAGCATTATTTTAATACGTTGTCGAATGAAACCGAGTCGTATTTTGATAAAAATAATTGTCCGAGCATGATGATGGATTTGCTATAGATATATTACACTAATGAAATGAAGGTAAAGCTTGATAGTTCATGCTTATTAATTTTGTTTTATTATACAATACTTAAATAAGCAGACTAGATAGAGAGGGAGTTGACGCGTCCTTAATACGCCGTGGAAAGGGAATAAACCTAGTGGTGTTAAGCCTGCCGCACACTGGTCAACTTGCAGCGCGCACTTGTTATTCGTAACAAGTTGAATCGACAAAATTTCCTAGTGTGTGGGGAACTTTTACGGTGTTTTTGTCATTCGTGACAGATAAACCAAATATCAAATATGTTTGATATTTTTGTCACGAATAACAAGAAATCTGCGTGTGCGGAGAAGAAAAGCAAATTTCACCTTGAACAAAAAAGGCACGCATGCGTGCTATTTACAAACAACATAATAAATTTGCCATATGAAGACAGTAGTAAAATATTACTGTTTCTTTCGTAAAAAAAAATGTCAAAGGCGTTTGATGGCAGACCATCGCTAGTTATGGAAAAGAATGGCGTACAAGAATGTAAGCAAAAGGTGTTTAAGAATTTTAAAATTTTGATACGAAACCTGATTCAAAGGATCTTGAAAAATTCCGTAATCTTCAGACTTGACAGGGAATTCTTTGAAGTTCGCAATTTTGATCCTGCATGCATGTTGTTTGTTAATAACACGCATGCGTATCCTTTTCTATTCGAGTTTAAATTTTGCTTTTGCTCTCCGCACACGCGGATTTTTTGTCATTCGTGACAAAAAATATCAAACATGTTTGATGTTTGGTTTATCTGTCACGAGTGACAAAAACACCGTAAAAGTTCCCCGCACACTAGGAAATTTTGTCGATCCAACATGTTACGAATAACTAGTGCGCGCTGCAAGCTCACCAGTGTGCGGCGGGCTTCAACCTAGAGAATTCTTCTGCAACTATTTTTTAGAAACGCCGATGCAACCTTTATCATCATAATTACGGAGAAAAATATTCCAAAAAACTAATAAGCAATTTGAAAATACTTTTTTGTTCTAGGAGCGAGAAAGAATAATGACTTTGTTTCCAAACACAAGTTTTGATGATGAAAATTATCTTAAGAATCTAATGTCAAAAGAAGGTAAAGGAAACGAAGAAGATTTTGATGATACAGTTCCATCAACGCTGAATCAGTATCGGAACAGAACTGATCTTCCAAATGAAATGGAAAATGACACGAAAAGAGAACATAATATCCTTTCCGCGGAGAATAGTGAGGAAACGAGAAGACAAAACGAGAATTAAGGCCGTGTTACCCGATATAATTCTACAGTAACTTGCGACAAGGAAAAATTGCTAGTTCAAAGCAAAGTCTGAGAGTCGATTGGTTAGGAAACTTGATGACTTTCTTTGTGATATGTTTTTGTTCTTTCCTTTTCCCCATTGAAATATGACGTTGACCGTGCACAAATAATAAAAGGCTTTGATATGTAAATGAGCAAACGGCCAATAGGCTAATGAAGCATCGCACCTAGAACAAAAGATCCTAACCGTAACCGTGCTCACAACATGAAAGAAAGAAAGAAACATTGTTATCTTCATTGTAGTTTGCTAAGTTTCCTTACCGGTCCAGTCTAACAACTTTGTTGCAAGCGAGATGCCACACGGGCCAATTTTTTCCGCAACTTGCGAAGGAACTTATTTTTGCCAACAATAAAACTAGAAACAATGCAGCCGCTACCTGAGTCGTCACGCAAGGCTTTTCTCCTCAGTAACGGCTACTAACCCGATTGCAACATTCCTTTCCCTTTGTCTGAGCAGCCTGGTCAATCAAATGATTGTTAATCTTTATGACAACCAATCAGCAATCACTGTGACGTAGTTTCCCTCGTTACTTGACAGGTTGCAATGTCTGCGTATAGAGTATGTTTGGCGATAAACGAAACTCCAAAAGTCAGTGTAAGCAACGACAAGTGCGAAGTGATTTATGTGTTCATTTTCTTGTCTAAGTTTACTGATTAAAGCTAGTGAAAAAAATATCTAATCAAGTAAATAAAATACAGTTGTTATTTAACAAGACTCCATTGTAGTTTGTGAAGTTTATTTTTAAAGTTACCCCCCATAGGAACAGAAATTTGATCACAAAATATATTTGCCCTAAATAATTTTGGACAGAATAAAATATGCCAGATAAGCAATCATATTAGTGCTGCCACGCAAGGAACCGGCCCTCTTCTCTATATGTGTATTGAGACTGACCTATCATGAGCACATCAGCACATGAGCACATCAGTCCACTTTTGGAAAGCACGTTTCTTAAGGTTACTGTTCAGTTTAAGCGGTGTTTTTGGTTAATAGAGCATATCTCTGTTAATTCGCAACGTAACCC
>JANCMA020291568.1:0-12181 GCA_024336925.2 Zoanthus solanderi | reverse complement strand
CTCTTAAAATAACTGAATGCAACCGCACTTCAGTCTCCACTCGTACCACGAGTAAAGGCTTAATGAGCCTCTTGTTCATCCATATATTTATTTTGTTCTTTTTGTTTTTGATGGAGTCGTTTTTTTTTATTGCTGGTTTTCACCTGACTTCATGGTGGCCATGTTGGTGTACTCTTAACAAAAGAATCTTAATTATTTCTTTTGTTTGGGACACCAACAAGGCCGCTATGTCTATTGTTTTTTGTGTCTCTTGGGATTGTGTGAAAGCCAGGAATTGCCGTTGCAGCTGTCTTTGTTTTTCTTCGTCTCACGATCTTGTTGTTAGTAAAGTAGTGAATCACATCGTGTTTTTTTTTCAACAGATGAAACTACCTCGTCTCCAAGAAATTGACGTCCGTTATACTGATGTTTGAGTCTGTTAAGATATCACTTGTATAAATCAATGCAGAGTTTTCTAAACATGTGCTACCACGCAGCACAGCAGCTAATATAGCTGTGAAACTACCCCTTGGACTTGAATATTTGCCGGTATCATGGCTTCTCTCCACCAACAAGAGAGCGTATGAGCGTTCTTCAGAAGAACAGAGCAATGTTCTTTATAAATGTTACGTCGGGTAAAAAGCAATCCCACTTACTAACATTTGGGATGTTTCGTGGATACGCCCAGTCTAGAGCAGCTCCCATAAGCAACCGAAAGAAGATGTATTATAAATTAAGACATACTACGAGACATTGTTAGTACTAAGTTATTTCTAGTAAAGAGTTCATAGCATTTGTTAATATTGAAAAAGTATCGATTTTTTGCTAGTCTTCATAGACTAAAGGAACTTTGCGCATGGCTAGCAGTTGTTCGCATTGTTGTTTTGACCTAATTATTTCCTTTGAAAAGAAGATAATTTAAAGTTTAATCGTGCGAAATTGTATTCCGCATTCTATCAAACAAAAATGTAGTAGTGTTTAGTTTTTCTGTAATGATAAGTTATATGATGATGTTGTAAAAATTATTTGTAGATTTGAAGCCGTTGTTGCGTAACAACGAGGATAGGTCCATTTTTCCATTTTATGTGTTGTTAATATGTTGTGAATTGTGAATGTCTGTCCAAATATCGGTAAATTTTGTTGTACTGTAATTCTTTCGTTTTAAGTCTCGTGTTGCCCTTTTACTAGTGTACCCATGAGTCCACAAACTGTTTCTACCACAAAATAATAATCAATTTAAATTCGATTGCCCGTTGTCTACATTGTATGTATATATACGTTTACGAGAACCCCATGAGGGAATATAATATAGACTGGGCACGCTTTATAGACGATATACTTCTAATGTGGCGTGGAGATAGACAATATTTAGTTAGCTTTCTAGACCATCTTAATAACGCAGTACCTTCAATTAAATACACTTACGAAATCTCACAGACCGAGGTCAATTTCTTAGATGTTACAGTCCGAAAGGATGAGGAGGGTAACATTAGCACAGATGTCTATCAAAAACCAACTGACACCCACCCATACCTCAACTGTAACTCAGCCCACCCCCCACATTTAAAGAAGAGTATCCCTTACAGCCAGGCACTGCGACTAAGACGAATATGTTCCTCTAATGAAACACTGAAAATTCGCATTAGGCAATACTCGGAATATTTTATAGCCTGCGGCTACAAACGGCAGATGGTACTTAACGAAATGCAGCGGGTATTGGCATTCACCCAAGAAGAATGCCTAAATCCAACAAGGGTCACTAAAGCAATAGATCGAATACCGTTAGTCACCACATACAGTCCTTATACCACGTACATTGCGGAAATTACAAACAGACATTGGGACTTTTTAAATTCAAAAGAGCGATTAGCAAAAATATTCCATCAACGCCCACTAATCGCATACAGGAAACCAAGAAGCATCCGAAATATATTAGTTAGAAGTAAATTCCAACGAAACAAAGCAAGTGATCAGGAATCCGGATGCAAGCCTTGCAATAAGCCACGATGCAGCTGGTGTAAGAATATGAACACAACGTGCACGTTTAAGAGCACGCATGGTGATAAAGAATACAACATACTGCATCCCGTTAATTGCCAGTCAGCATGGGTCGTTTACATGATAAACTGTAAGAAGTGTAATTTACAGTATATTGGCAAAAGTGAAACCAATGTCAACAACATACGGTTAAACAATCACAGGAACCACATAAGGACGTCTATGAGCAGCTGTGAATTTACCGATCACTTCTTGCAAAATAGTAACAGCCATAAACTTAATAGAGACATAGACATTACGATCATCGAGCAGATACATAAAATGCAAACACCAAAGGACAAAAATAAGGAATTACTGCGCGTGCGAGAAGAATTCTGGCAGAAAAAATTAAAAACCATACAACCTGGAGGCCTGAACAAGAGAACGGGCTGAGGAAATTAACGCAAAAGACCTTTATTCAGTTCATAAATTGTCTTAGACATTAATATAAAGGGCATAAAATCTTCCATTTATTTTACATATATTGTAAAAATCCAGGGACGATCAATTAACTATTGTATTCGTCATAACAACCAGAGGACAGTTAATCAATCAACCTCTGTTTCGTCACAGAAGTTAAAGTAATAATAAAGAACTAGTTTACCTTAATAGAATGCGAGGGTGTAAAAACCCAAACGCAATTAGCACATAATCATATATGTATGAGCCCTGAAGAAGGCAACTTGCCGAAACGCGTTGGCTCAAATAAATCATTTGAAAGACTCAAATAAATACATTGAAACGACGAGACCCATCTGTTTACTATACAAAAAAAAAATAAATAAAAAAATGTATGTATAGCTTGAATACACGTGGGTGAACCAACGATGAAAACCAATGGTAGAAGGATCCCTAGAGATTCTTAGTCTGCTCTTCGACTTGTAGAGAAAATACGTGAAGAAAGAAGAAGCAGGCAACTTCTTACCATTCAACAGTTTAGTAAGGTGTTTCGACCATGCGGTCTTTATCAGTTGAAATCTAAAATCTAATAAAAAAGGCATAACATCTAAAATTTAACAAAAAGAAAAGAGATACTAGGTTAATTACACGACGTTTCGAGGACATCTTGTCTTCATCAAGTGAAAGGAAAAATTCAGTAATGAAAGTTAAAGGAGCGAATATACAGTATGTTAATTTACATGAACCTTTTTGCCCTTAGGGAGTCACTTTGAACGTTTAAAGGTGGTTTTTCCTTTTGTATGAACAACATTTCATACAAAAGGCATTCAAATTTGCTCTTGCATTTTCTTAAGACTCTGATGTTCTTAGTCAGATCCCTTGGGATAGTTCCGTGTTTTGACATGTAATGTTTACAAATGGAAGATTGCTTGTGTTTATGTTCTTCAACTCGCTCATGGAGGTGTCTCATCGTATAACCAATGTAATAACCTGTATCACACAGGTCACATGAAAACTTGTAAAGAACGCGTTGTTGATTAACGATGGACGGTTTCTTTCCACGGATCTTTAGTAGGTCGTTGATTTTCTGGCTCACAAAAACGGGTTGGATCGTAACAGTCGTCTTGCGAGAAAGGTCGTTTAGCCGATTTCTGACGATATCAGCGGAGCGTTGGTCTTTGAATGGTAGAACAACCCTCACCAACTTTTCATCATTGGTCGTTTGCGGATGTTGTTGCGCAGTAATTCTTGAGTCGGTAAAACGTCGGATTGTTGCCTTGACCATATGTTGAGGGTATTTCAACTTACAAAACATAATTTCCAGTCGTTCACACTCATTGGTGAAGTGTTGCCATGACGACGAGATACGCCATACTGAATTTTTCCTTTCACTTGATAATGAGGACAAGATGTCCTCGAAACGTCGTATAATTAACCTAGTATCTCTTTTCTTTTTGCTAAATTCTTCATCAAAATCGTTATTAATCAAGATAACATCTAAAAAGCAGATGAAAAACTAAGTTAAAAAATACAGTTTTGAGTAGCAAGTCCACTTAAATATGATAAGAGTGCAAAATACATACAATAATAAAATATTCAGTTAAGGCGTTACAAAGTTTTAAAATAAATATAAAAAGTATTCTAATTAGGAGGGTCATTGAAACTTGCAAAGAATGAAAACCCAGTTCACTCTCTCATTGCTTTCAGAGTGCTCAATAGTTCAAGTACTAGAGCGTTGACATTCAAAGACAGTCAATCAACAAAACATTTGAAGGGGCATGTTTATTATTTCGTACCGCACAAAAGATTATACGGCACTCGTCAGATAAACATCGTAATGAATATTTTTTTTAAGAAAATACAACGGTTATTTCTAAATTTTCTAAAAGAAATTTATTGACTTGTTTGCAAGCCGGTAATCAGTTCGTTTCTCGTGTTGAGTGAGGCCTGGAAACTGCCAGACGAAATCAATTATTTGTTAAGCAACCGTGACCACAAAAGATGAACCACCGCAGATATACATAGGACTAACTGAGAATTCTTTCAAGACACGTTTCACTAATCATAAAGCCTAATTTAACAATTTCAATAAAGGATTACACGCGAAACTAAGTAAATACATATGGAAATTGAACGAAGAAAAAAACGTACCAGATTACATGGAAAATCTTAAAACCTGCTAATGCTTACAACCCATCTTCAAACCACTGCAGACTATGTCTTTGGGAGAAATTTTACATAATTTGTAAATCCGACCAGGCCTCACCCAACAAGAGAAACGAACTGATTACGTTCTGCAAACACGCTAATAAATTTCTTTTACGCAGTTTTAAACAAAAATAACATCAATGTCACATGATTTGAATATGCTTATATCAATTAGAAATAACCGTTGTATTTTTTTAAAAATTTTCATTATGTTTATCTGACGAGTGCCGTACAATTTTTTGTGCGGTACGAAACTATATAGTAATAAAGATGCCTCATCAAATGTTTTGTTGATTTGAATGTCTTTGAATAATAGATATATTATAAAAACATTGACGCTTCCATCATTACAATTTTGCCCGAAGCATCAGTATTTTTTTTTTTCACTTTCTTTCGGTGTTAATTTTTTTTTACCATCGTTTCTTTAGAAACACCGATGAAGATTACAAGTATTTCAATTTGAAAAAAATGTCTGTTTCTTCATATTCAATGCTGGACATACGGGGAGAACTAATAGACACTCGAAACACTAAAATGAAAAATTTAGAAAGTACGTGTAAAAGTCGAAGTTGTTACAACTGGGCTGGAACACGTTTTGAACAAAGTTTTAATTGCCTTTGCAACATCTTTTCTGCAACGTCATTAAGCTTTACCGAAATTCATCACCAATAACAGGTAAAAAAAAAACTTGCCCCAAAAAGGAAATGTAATCAGCCGCTAAACATGGCAAACTTGATACTCAATTAGAATATTCCGTTTTGACCGTAAGTGGGATAGTCCGTTTAAGATGTCTGAAATGTAGCGAATGAAACTTTCACCAAAAACACTAGAAACGTAAAACGTTTGGGATAAACAGTCCTGCAGGCAGCTTTGTTTTCCTAGTAAAGTTTCAAGACTTACCCCTGACGGTTTAGTTGTTTCGTTGTAAAGGAAAACACAAGGATTTACCAATGACAAGTGAGCAGTTTTCTCGTTTCAATAACCTATGACTGGCAGGACTTTCGTTGAAGAAAACCGTCGTGGCTTACCCATGACTGGCTTGGCCATTCGTTGAAGAAAACCGTCATGGCTTACCAAAGACGGGCTAGTTAATTCAATGAAGAAAACCGTCATGGCTTATACAATAAATGGGCTAGGTAATTCGTTGAAGAAAACCGTCAGGGCTTATCCATGACGGGCCAGGTAATTCGTTGAAAAAACCCGTCAGGGCTTACCTATGATGGGCTAGGTAAATCATTGAAGAAAAGTGTCAGGGCTTTTACCCATGAAGTGGTGGAAAATGTGTCGAAGAAAATCGTCAGATCTTGCCCATGACGGGCCAAATAATTTGTTGAAAAAAATCTTCAAGGCTTACCCGTGACGGGCTTGGTAATTTGTTGAAGAAAACCGTCAGGGCTTACCTATAATGGGCTAAGTAAATCATTGAAGAAAATCATCAGGGCGTACCCATGACGGACTAGGTAATTTGTTCAAGAAAACCATTAGTGCTTACCCGTGACGGGCTAGGTAATTCGTCTAAAAACCGTCAGGGTTTACTCATAATGAGCTAAATAACCCGTTGAAGAAAACTGCCAGGGCTTACCCATGACTGGCTTGGTAATTCGTTGAAGAAAACCGTCAGAGCTTACGTATAACGGGCTAAATAAATCCTTGTACTGTCACTACGGCATAGCAAGTAAACTAACTTAGCCTTCCCGTAAAGCAAATCAAATCTCAATTTAATAAGTCTAACAGTTGTTCGTGGGATGTATTTAATGAATAACTACTCGAAGTACTCCTCCTGCGCTAATGATATAGCATTCCAGATAATATAGATTTGAAAGGTAGTAGAAAATTATGTGTATTTTAGATTCTTAATTCTCCTAATTTGTTACAATATCGTGTGGTTAGGATTTGTTACCCCATGGATATTAGTGTTTTAGTGCAAACATTAATTGCAAAATCGTAAAATTTAGACTTTTTATCATTGTACTTATGGATTTTAATTCATGTTTATTTTAACTCAGTTAGAGTATAGAGCAAACTGGTGCGGCAAATTAAGTTCTAAAATTTAAAGTTTATAACGAACGGCGGCTTGGTTGGGGCAGCTGATAAGATCTTTATTTTCTTGCCACAAGATCCCGGGATCGATCCTCAGCACTGTCCAGATTTGAATCATTTTGTGAACTTCTTTTCCGCCAAAGCTGAGAGCTAACCTACGATGGATTAGCTAAATTGTAGAGCACGCTGTTGCTAGTTTGAGTTCTAGAATTTAAAGTTTATAACTGTTTTGTTGCTTTTTTTGCACAGGGGTATTGACCAACAGCATCTGTTCCCAGATATGCCCGTATGCATGCTTGCTGAGTTGTGTATGGATATCAACAAGGACGTCTTGGAGAAAGTCAGTTGATAACAAATTAAATTAGTTTCAACTGAATAAACCCTCCTGTTTATAAATAGCATGCAAAAAGTGGGGCTGTCAAACAGTCCCATCGCAGCTATTGCCATGGAAATGATGTCAACATAATTTTGATTGAATTGTTTTTAGGCGATGCGAATTTCGACTGTTGGAGATATAGATGTTTTGGCCTTTTTTTATTAATTCGTACTAAAGTTACATGATAGAGTTGAATGTGATGTTATGATCGACTAAAAATTTTAAAAAATGAAATAGAATAGATAAATTTGTACTCAAGCGCGTTTTACAATAAATCACTAAAAATGGACGAAAATGTCTTTTGTTGCGAATATCACCATGGCTTCCTTCCGACAGTATACCAGCTCCCGCTCTTCACAACTTGCTCGGACTATTCAGTTGTGGTTGTTGACTAATTTTGAATGAAACTAAGTCAATCACAAAATAAGAAGTTTGCACCACTGGAAAATGAATTACAAACGAATCGCAATAGATTTATTTAAAAAATAAATCAGTTCTTAATGCCTGCCGAGCTTTCGGTTGCATCATGTGTTACATAATCACTGTGCGCACTTTTTATCTTACCAATTTACAACTTGCGTCAGCTTCTTTGGTGACTGGTTAACTAAGATTTTCAATGAATCAGAATTAAACATAATAATAATAATAATAATAATAATAATAATAATAATAATAATAATCTGTTTAACCAACCACTTTGCAGTAAATAACTGAATTACAGTGGAGGCCATCTACACATACACGATACATACAATTAGCACAATTGCTTACATCTAGGCACAGCGGACAGTACAGAAATTGTTCATTCTCACAGTTCGATACTTCCAAATTTCGGATCGCTGAGTGCCCGATCTCAAAGAGTAGCCATGGCTAACAATAGATCTAGTCGGAATCACAGATCTAAGTGGTTCCAGTTGCTTGGCCTTCGTTATAAACTTATAATGGACAATTCAGTCCGATAGTCTACGAGGGGAGATAACCCAGCGTCAGCAAGAGCCACTTCATAGGCTGTATGGGGGAAAATAATACCTAGCGCTCTTTTCTGAGCGACCTCTAATGTGCTCTGAAGGCACACAGGAAGGGCAGCCCACACAGGAACACAGTACTCCAGCACGGACCGTATAAGGGAGCAATAGCCGTAGCAACCGTAGCCAGAGAAACCACTTTTCATTTCTATAGAGAACTAGCTGATCAGATTGAGATATGGCAAACAGTTTAGATTTATAAGAGGCTATGAAAGGAGTCCGAAAGCTTTGTTTAACTTTCAAAAACCAGTCGGTGTAACGGAATGCTTATCGACATAAATGCTGTTTAAAACATATCTTTCATGAATGTTTTAAAGATGACTTCTGATTGGTGGGTTACCATAAACCAAATATGGAGAAAATCACTTGGAAACTATCTGGCCGCTGATATCAAAGGCTTTGAATTGATAACTTATGCAACTGCGTCAATCGTAGCGGCTGCCCATAAAAAAACTACTTCTTGGAGCATTTATTCTATAATTTTATCACAGCTTTAAATATGAAGGGATAATTTCAATTGGATTTAAACCCAGCAAGGCTTGTAAAGTATTTAACAAAAGTTAAATTATAGAAACTAACCATTACTAATAAATGACAACGTTGTGTAACGGGGGATGGGAGATTAGTGTTTTAAGAGGAAAAAGGATGGACGGTCACTTAGTGAATAACTCTCAAGCAAATTTAAACTGTGTAAGGTGATTGTGAGGTTGTATTTGTTAGACAATCTCTTCAATAGCGCTCAAAAAAGTTTAATTTTTTCTTTCAAAAAGTAATAAAATAGTTAATTTGTGAAACAAATTATCTCTACAAGTACTTGATTAGGAGTTGAATCAAAATTGGAGAGCAAAGCTAAGCCAAGATAAATTATTTTAGGATAGCACTGGCTTATCGAAGCTGGAGTTTAGCTCCGGTTTTTGCGATTTTAAGGGAAAGAGAGTCTTTGACTCCTCCAGTAAAGGACACTAGTTAATCTCTTGTTAGCTCCTAGCAAATGCTGGTACTCCTTTATCTACCCAGGAGGATGAAAAACTAAATATTTTACTAGCCAAGTGGCCCCGCATTGAGCAGTTACTTGTCTCCAGTTTCTGTAGTGGTAAGTGAATGAGAATTTTAAACTGCAGAACGGAAAACTTATCCATCGCAGGCTAGCTCCCGGCTTTAGATGCTGGTACTCATTTAACATTCTCATAAGGATGTAATACCGAGTCACCTTTGACGGAAAAAGTTTATGCAACCTTCGTTAAAAATATGAGGGCCTGAATTTGCAGGCACAGTGTAAATTTATCAATTTCGCCATTTATTTTTGGCAAAAAGAGCAAAAGAAAGCTTCGCCCAAATTAACCTTTTTATCTTAAGCCTAGAGATACTTAATTGTGTTTTAAAATTGCAGAATGTGACCGCCATTTTCGGCCGTGGCAAACCAGATGTGGATCAGCAAGTCCTGGAACTTTTGTCTCTCGGTGTAAATCTTCCTGCATTCGGATTGGACTCCATTCCTACAGCGAACACAATCGTGAAGCGAAAGGATTTAACATTTCCGTCACAGCAACCGATAAAGGTGTTTTAAATTTTCATGTTTTTCTTTTTGCTGAACTAAATGAAATAAAAGGCAGGGATTTCTCAAGAACTTCAAAGACCACTAATAATACCACTTTCATAACTTCAGTTACAGCTATTGATCGCTTTATAACTTTTGCTACTTCTTTAATTTCCACTTTTTTCACTGTTGCCATTATTGTCACCATTATTACCAATAGCGCTGCCACTACAACTACCTGAATTACTATATACTACGACTACCAAAATCACTACCATTACCAGTCCCACTGACACTACCAGTATCACTACCAGTCCCACTGACACTACCAATATCACTACCAGTCCCACTGACACTACCAATATCACTACCAGACTCACTGACACTACCAGTATCACTACCAGTCCCACTGACACTACCAGTATCACTACCAGACCCACTGACACTACCAGTATCACTACCAGACTCACTGACACTACCAATATCACTACCAGTCCCACTGACACTACCAGTATCACTACCAGACCCACTGACGCTACCAGTATCACTACCAGACCCACTGACAATACCAGTATCACTACCACTCCCACTGACACTACCAGTATCACTACCAGACCCACTGACACTACCAGTATCACTACCAGTCTCACTGACACTACCAAAATATATCTAGGATAAATCCCGCTTTCTGGTAAACTATTCATCCACCCCTCCCTAGGGTTGGGTTTAGGGTTAGCCGGTTAGGGTTAGAGTTAATCCAAATCCTATGAAGTGGTGGGTGAGTAGTTTTTCAGAAACCGGGATTGATCCTGCTAGGATCACTACCAGTCTCACTGACACTACCAGTATC
Source organism: Zoanthus solanderi (assembly GCA_024336925.2). NCBI lineage: Eukaryota > Metazoa > Cnidaria > Anthozoa > Zoantharia > Zoanthidae > Zoanthus > Zoanthus solanderi. Next base: position 1,730 of record JANCMA020291568.1, on the reverse strand, counting down.
AGTGCCACTACCAGTATCACTATCACTACCAGTATCACTATCACTACAATTGCACACAATTTAGGCATCCTGCTGATGAACAGTAACTGTTTTGCTAATTTCTTCAAGCAGCATTCTAGTTATGTCTGTTCAGATATCTATACAGGGGATATATAGTTAGGTTATGATACTCTTTTGCGGCATGTATTTTTATGATTATTTTCGTAATTACTTATTTTATAAAAACGTTTTGAAGAGCGTTCCATTGTAGCACTCAAGAGTTTGCTAAGCGAGTGGTTTGAATTTCTAGGAAAGTTTTTGCCGTTGATTTTTATCAACAGAATTGCTTGTATCATTACTGATATAACTCTTACTTTTTTTCAAGGTAGCACAGAATTCGACGTTGCAAAGCTTTGGTGTGATTATCTAGGTAAGTCCAAAAAAAACATTTGACCTCTTTAACTCGTATAGTTGGTTTCACGGACGTCACGTCCCGTAAAATAATAAAATGGTAACGCTACTTTGTCACGTTCTTTCAGTTCTTCCAAGAATTCTCTCTTTCTTTTTTGAAAAAGGCGATATAAATGAGACTTGTATAATTTTGGTCACGACACCGCAAACGTGAAATTTTTTTTTTTCGAGACGAGTTACGAGGGACTAGAAACGTTGATTGATTTATCAAGGAATGCTGACAAATTCACGGGGAATAAAAAGAAAGCATCATTTCTTATTAGGAGATGTAACAGAGCTATACTGCTGTTACTTCAAAAGTTGTTTCACTAGAGCTTAAATTAAGAATGAAAAAATAAACACGTTTTGTCGTGTTCACGCATGCACCTGCCATCTAAATTGTATAAACATGTCACATACCGACTTGGCCGCTATATAAAACAAGGTTGTCACCGAAAGAAAAAAAGAGAAATTTTGGAGCTTTCTCACACATTATTCTGCCTTTCAAAAACCTTTAGTCTCAAACGACCATTTGTTAATAGCATTGCTTTCAACCATCCTCCTGCATTTTTAGCTTTTTAGAGTTAGTTAAAGCTAGTAGCATTTCTAAGATCATTAGAAATTTGACGCAATAAAACTTAAGAAATAATTGACACTTAAAGATGTTTATTGTAGTGGTGAAAGCAAAGGCCGTTCAACCCTTTCTTCAAGAAGTCCAGATAAAGGTCATTGAGATCTACAAAGATGGTGCATTTACTAATGGTGAAGTTATCTCAGTAGCAAAAGAGTAAGTAACAATCTTGAAATTATAAGAAGAAGTTAAATATATTAATTTGGGCATACAATTGTATAACAGATGTGAAAACGAGACAGAAAACGAGAAGCCATTCCATATTTTTCAGATGTTGAACTTTAAGTTTAATATTTCGTCTGTCATCCGACGACCATCTTCAGATTTTTGAGGTTGGCCGTAGGATGACAGCCGAAATATTAAATTTAAAGTTCAACATCAAAAAAATGGAATGTCTTCTCGTTTTAACTTTTATTATAAGAAGAAATAAAGAGAATGGGAATAAGATCTTTCAGTCTTCACAGTCAAGCAATGTTAGTTTTAAATAACTTAAAATAATTTTACTTCCCATGACATTTTCTCATTACTCGGGCTAACTGTGGTAGGCCGAGTTTAGGTTTACCCTTTCGTCAATCTATCTATCTATCTATCTTTCTATCATGTCGCGTTTGGGAAAATTACCCAGAAGTCCTTGCGTATAGCTTTGATGTCGTCCAGTGAACTTCTTGTT
>JANCMA020291567.1:0-22059 GCA_024336925.2 Zoanthus solanderi | reverse complement strand
GACACAGTTAGAGAAGTGGAAATAATAGGCATTTCTTTCTTATGATAATTATTTCCACTTCTCTAACTATGTCAGGTTACCCTAAGCCTCAGTTTCATGTAGAAGCTTGGTTATCTTTCAGGAACTGTGAAATGGTCTATTGCTGGTTTTCTCCTGATGTAATGGCGGCCATGTTGGTCTTCTCTTAACAAAAGGATTTTGATTATTTCTTTTGTTTGGGAAACCAACAAGGCCGCTGTGTCTATTCTTGGGGTTGAGTGAAAACCAAGAATCCGAAGAAATTAAAACGGATTCTATGAAACAAAAAGTTGGGCGAAATGAGAAAGAAAATGGAGCGAATGATAAGATTTAAATATAAGTAAAACATTTTTGCCTGATGGCTCTTTTTTATTAGCTTTTATTTTAAAAAAAATGATTTTTTACAATAATTTCACAGCAGAACAAAGAATTTCTTGTAAAATGTAACCGCGCTATGCGATGAATAAAACAAAACAGCTTTCACCACAGGAAGCCCAAAGTCATGTTTCTAGCAAACGTTGGGGAGTCACCCTTAGATCCTAGGCTCACTCGGATTTTTAACGGTTTCAATGTGACCATTTTTCCTGATCAAGGCTTTTTTCGCCTCAAAGAGGCCGAGTTTTCAAAGACCAAGTCGGCTGTCTCATTCTGGAAAGCGCTTCCCTCGATTCGCGCGCCTACTAAATTTGTAAAAAAGTGCAGGCAACCGTTAACGAAAATTCTGCTGATGTCGGATCAATGAATGATCTAATTAGTTATTAAAAACTAAGATATTAAAACATTAAAAAAGCAAAGCCAATACGATGTAAAATTTTATATACACAATATTTCGGTTGACAATACCAACCTTCTTCAGGTCTACAAATAGATGATCTTTATATGTACTTTTTTCCTAAAAAAAGTGGTTTATAAAGAAAATTTATTGCTTATTTAGTCGCGAAAAAACTTTTGGACTGCAGGGGTTTTCCTAGGAGATATTTGGCATCGAGTGAAGCAGATCGAATGGCGTTCTTCGTCGGGACCCTCCACCTTCCCTTACTTCTATTATGTAGTGTTAGAGAAAAGCAGTCAAAACTCAACCAAACTGGCTGAAACTCAACCAGAGGTTACAGGAATGCTTTAACAACACGCTGTGTAAGTTTCAAAAGATTTTATTACATTTAAAGGTAGAAGTTTTAGTGTTTTTGAGAATCATATATTCTGTAAGTTAAAGCATAAAAACCCAACCAAATTGGTTAAAAACACACTGTGTAAGTTTCAATAGATTTTATTAAACTTAAAGGTAAAAATCTTTAGTACTATTGAGTAACATATGTTCTATTGTAGATCGCCTCGAGGCATGAGCATGGGATTCCTGTGCTTTCCCTAGACTGTAGACGCTTTGCAAATGTTTTCAACAAGGAAATAAAATAAATAGAAACAAAAGATTCTTTGTTGACGACAGCACAGCCGTTTATTAAACTCTCGACAACTGGTGTCTTCTCTTGAATGCAATGACAACAGCCTTCTTAACCACTGTTACAACACAGTTTCTCTCTCAACAACTATTAATTCTCGTCCAGTTAAACACGTCTGTTTACAGTCTCTGGTACTTTGTTTGACGCACGAGCATTCGGTGAGAAATATCAAAGATGCCCCAAAAATAGTAACTGCACCAGAAGTGTAGAATGCAGGAACATACGATCCAAGCTTGTCTGCCATGAGACCTGTGTTACAGATAAAAATTTAAAGGAATAAATTGACGTGTACATGTAAATTCGCTCAGAGAGTAGATGAGCAACAAACAGAGCTAACCTAGTTTTGTTTAATAATGATAACCACGATAATATTAAACAAGATAATAAAAACATCAACAACGACAACAATAATAATAAGAAGAAAAATAACAATAATTATTATAATAACAACATATTAGTAAAGCGTCATTTAGTGCGTACGTTATTCGGCTACTATTGGCATTTTAAAAATTTTCGTATTTACGTATCATTCGTACTACTATCCGTGTCATTCGTACTACTATACGTGTCATTCGTACAACTATACGTATCATTCGTACTACTATACGGGTCATTCGTACTACTATACGGGTCATTCGTACTACTATACGGGTCATTCGTACTACTATACGTGTCATTCGTACTACTATACGCGGCATTCGTACTACTATACGGGTCATTCGTACTAATACACGGGTCATTCGTACTACTATACCTGTCATTCGTACTTCTATGATTGTCATTCGTGCTACTATAATTGTCATTCGTACTACTATAATTGTCATTCGTACTAGTATAAAGTTATAATGTATAGAAAGCACTGCAGAAAGACGAGTCTCAAAAAGAACGAAACAGCTGTGATGCAAAGGTCTTGTGGCAAATAATATATTAAAGGCAACACTTTCTTCTTAATTGTTTTAAGAACCTGGCGCTAACAAATTTAATAACTAAACGGAGAGTTATAAACTCTCACTTAATTAACGCTACGGAAACCTGAGATAGCGCTGCTTGATGGGCCACTTAAAATTTATTTGATTAATTTAAGTTTATGTATTGAGGAAATAAATACCTGCAAAGAAGGGTCCTATGGCGCAAGAGGTACTGCTTATCATAAGGAATATTCCCCAAGCTGCTGGGATCTGATATTCGCCCACACAATGAGTTACCAACAGGGGGCTGATGCCGTAAAATCCTCCATCCAAGAGGCCAACAATGATGAAAATTACCAGCAAATGATTGGCTGTCGTTGCAAAGCGAACAAAAAAAAGGGCAATCCCATATGCAAAGGCGGCTGCTTGATATATATAAAACTTATTAACATTACAGCGTTCGGAAAAATAACAAAACAAGTTACGACTGCAAAATTGAGAGATAGCAAGATAAGTGTAGAGGGGGATGATCTCTTTTCTTGAAATATTCAACTCGTCTGCATATTTCACCTGAAATGTACAATAAGCATAAAATTATGTTCATTAGCGTGTGATTATCGTCTATCATAACAAACGTTATCTGTTGATTTATAATCACTTTTCTTTTATTTTCTTTTTAATAACTACGCTTTTATTAAGCTCTCAATGTTTCGCAATCTTCCCTCTCAATTCTAATTTAACTCTTTACCACATTTTCTTTTAATTTTTTCTCTCATAATTTTATAAATGCCGGCCACATGACCTGGTATTGCATAATTTATGTAACATGGCCTCACGTTACTTCAAATCATAATTATAATTATTATTAGTTAATATCTCTACTCTTTACTAAATTATACTTTTTAGTATTTGTCTATTATTTGTTACTGTTTTCTTTGATTGTGTGTATATAACATAGCACTAAATGTGTTCGTAAATATACTTCTTTATTCAATGTTACTATACGCCATTTTCCCAATACAAATTTTTGCCAGTCTCATGCCCTCTGGGGGCAAAATAGTGTTCATCAGATCTGCAATTTGCAATTTTTTGCCCCCACAAGGGAATGGGGAGAACAAAAATTTACATTAGTAAAATGGTGTATTAACCTGGATACCAAGAGGCAAAGTCGCTCCTAATGAGCATATATATTTTCTTCTTCAATGACGAAAATTTTGCTAATCATAACTTGTTTGACTGTCTAGTTCAGCTTTTTAGTCATTACAGTCAGACTATACCTAAACAACGTTTTTTTTTTCAAATGAATTGTAAATACTTTATAAAAATTTATAGTACTAGATAAATCATGGTTATCACATGATCAAATCACATGGTCATATTTTAATTATGATCTTACCTACGCCATTACCCATATGTACAAAGCCTCTACGGGATCTTACTGTATCTCGCCAATTCACAACCATAAATCACACTTCACATCACATAAAACACGTCAAATGACATCACTTTACGGTTAGCACTCGTTCACATACCTCAAAAGGACCTAATTAACTTGCAAACTCTCAAAATTACACCAAATATACCAAGATATAATCCTTACCCCAACCCTAACCATTACTCCTAACCCTAACAGTGATTTCAATGATTATATTGCATTGGATTATTTGAATCACGTAGTTTTCATATTAATTAGGTCCTTTTGAGGAATGTGAACGAGTGCTAACCTAAGTAAGTTTTTAACTGTTTGTGTGCATATGTCAAGGCACTGTTTAACTCGTTTAGTTAATAATTAGCCTCATATATTAACCGTGACTCGACCAACAAGAGTTTTTGTTTGAAAGGAGCCTACATATTTCTAACAGCCATTGAGCTAAATTCTTCATTTTTAACAAGATGGCAGAAGATATTGAGATGCAGATGTTTGGCTCGCAAGACAGCATTGAAAATGAGTTTGATTCAGCGCGACACACCAATGTTGGGAGGAACACAACTCATTATAACAATATTTGTCTACCAAACCTTCCTAGTCAAATGTCGAGACGGTCAACTATTCGGCCTTCAACCGAGAGACGTCTTACACTTTCGTGCTCATCTGAAACAAGAATTAGCCGTCGTGCTGCTTTAAAAAAGCGAAGCATCGTCAGGCAAATTAGCAGAATGAGCAGGAAACGAGAAGTTTATCAAAACTACCCGAGAGCAGGCAGTGAAGACGAAGACGGAGTGGACTGTGATGTTGATGATTTCGAAAGCATTTCACAGGTGATTGATTTTAGAGCAATTCCAGCACCGTTGTCATTTCGAAGGGAATGCAGGAGATCTTGTAAGCATGAAACTCGTGACAGGATTTCACAATACAAATACCTCAAATTGAGAAGTGCTATGGGCTGGTCGTCATTCAAAGCTGCTTTGCGAGAATGGTTTTATTCGCTCGAACTATGGCGAAGTCATCACAAGGAAGTTGAAAGTCGCTTTGGGAATGGTGTGTTATCGTATTTCATTGTCTTGCGGTGGCTGCTGGTTTTAAACCTTGCTATATTTCTTCTGACATTCGGCCTTGTCGCTTTACCAGCGTTGTTACAGATACAAGCCTGGCCAAATGCAGGTAGAAATTGTTCTTTTATTTCACGCGGAAACAGTACTACTTCAGGAGCAGCGGGTCAGATATTGGACTTTATGACCGGACAAGGTTGGATAACCAACACTATTATGTTCTACGGCCACTATCCCCCGCATGACGTAATTCTTCCTGGAGGACAGATATATCGCCTCTCCCTGGCTTATATTCTTGTTGGAGGGGGATATTTTGTGCTCAGCCTAATAATGATGTTGAAACACTTAGCTGCTAGTTTCCAGGACACTTTCATTTACAGCGGTGGTTTATTTCAGTCGTATTGTAATATGGTGTTTGCATCGTGGGATTACTGTATCAGTGAGAGAGAAGCGGCCAATTTCAAGAGCTCTCACATAGCACAGGAGATCAATGTTAGTTTGGCAGAGGAGGTGAGAAAACGAAGGGTTCACAATCGAAGTAAAAAAGAAAAATATAGACTATATGTCATGAGGGTGTTTATAAACCTCGTTTTCATTCCCGCAGTGTGGTACCTGACTATTGTATCCGTGATTCGAGCAATTCAGGAGCGGACAAAGTCAGAGAAACAAGACAAAGACCAAAATCAGTTTGTGCAATATGTTATCAGAGCTGCTCTCTCGCTTGCTATTACAGCACCAAACATTGTCTTACCGCCTTTATTTGAGTTCCTGTCAATATTTGAAGATTACAGTCCTCGGATTGAGTTAGGCGTCAACCTCTGGAGACGTGTGTTTGTAAAACTGTCAGCGATTGGCGTACTTATCGGTGTTTTGTACGACACGCGGAACCCAGACTGTGCCAGCTGTTGGGAAAACGAAATCGCAGCCCAAATGTACATGTTAGTATGGATTGACTTGTTTGTTATCTTCGTAACCTCAGTTGTGTTTGACATCATTAGAAAACAACTCGTCACTAAGATACGATGCTTGAGAGGTCTAGGAATCTCACCGTTTGAAATACCAGAAAATGTTCTCGACTTGGTTTATGGTCAATGTCTGATTTGGATCGGTACATTTTTCAGCCCACTCTTACCGGCCATGGGATTCTTAAAACTGGTTCTCCTCTTTTACGTAAAGAAGCTAAACTTGGTTCATAATAACCGTCTACCAAATAAACCCTACCAACGAGCCAGAGCCAACTACATTTTTACTCTTCTGTTATTATTCGGCTTTATGATGTGTTTTGGTCTTGTTGGTTATGGGACCACACTTGTACCTCCGTCGTGTTGTGGACCATTTAGTAACCCAAAGTGTGACGTCACCAAAAGGATGTTCCATCAAATCAACGTTGTAAAGGGGCTGTCGGAATGGCAAGAGTGGCTTGGGGAGACTGTGCGCTACCTCGGTTCCAGTGCCTTTATTTGCCCGGTTTTCTTGTTGATGTGCATGTTGGTATACTACTTTCGTACAATGTCAGTTGCGCATGTGCAGGTTATAAATTTGCTAAAGCAGCAGCTTGTCTCGGAAAGCAGGTTCAAACGCGTTCTGATGAACAAGCTGGCGAAAATCGAACTGCGTAGGTCTGCTGTGCACGTATGTAAAGAGGAGGACTTTTGAAACTGTGCCATTGGTGAAGAGGTATAGTTCAGAGTGCAGCTTTTTTACTCGAGGGTCTTGGCTATAATTGTACTGCCTAAAAATTTTGACTTAAGAAATTAAGACAGACGTGGAACTATAAAGTGAAATATTTTGGATAGAAAGCTCAAAACTAATCTCTATTTTAAACAGCCCAAGATTAAAAATCTTATAATATTGTTAGTAAGTAGTGTAGGGATCGAGATAACGTATGAAAGCACCTTGTCAGAGCAACTCAACAGAGAATTATGACTGGAGGGGGAGGGTTAGTATTGGGTTCTGATATAGTTAGAAGAGGACCACTCTGGCTGTGAAAAAAGTATGATTCTGAAAATGTAAAATCCTTTCTCCACACAACCCTTAGGAGTATCTCATCAATAGATACAATGTTTATGTTGTAGATATAAATATATTTTTGCATTTATCAGCAATACTTGTAGCCCAGCGCCAAATCACCCATTCTTCAGTAAGCTGTTAATAAAAATAACAGATCGTTCAGTTTTAAAAATCATTAAACTTCAACATAAATTTGCTGTTAAAGGGGGGATGGTTTTAATATTATAAAATGGGGTTTGAGTTTTATAAAGTTAATTTTTGTTTATCAATTTTGGTTCTGAAAACAAAAAAAACAAACTTAAATAAATTATTGGGTAAAAGTTACGGTATGACTTGTTTTAAAACATATTTTGTTGCTGATGTTATGCAGGAAATCGAGAGGAACAACGTTTCTGCCATTTGCAAAATTACGTTATAGTAAGCTAGTTTGCGCCGGCGAACTAAACAAAATATTGAAAACACTTGATTCCCTTCATCTTTCTTGAAGTACGTGACGAATCAGTTATTTTTAATCTGAGATATCATTATAAATATTGGTGGTAGTGCATACACTTCTCTATAAATAAACAACTCGTTAATAAGAAATTAACCCCCGGACGTCGAAAAAAACAAGCAATTTTGAGGGCCAAAAGTTTCAAGTTAAAAACAAAATACGACAAAAAATTATTTAAAAAAAAACTATATGAAAACAAAGAAAATACTTTAGTTCATACTGGGCATGTTTACTTGTCACGTAGCCAGTCAATTCTTGTTTACATCTTTTGTTTTGACCACGCGGTGACCCTTTGTGTTGTGTTTATTGTTTACAATTCATATGGTAAAACGCGCCCATCAGTTTTGCCTCTTTTTGCTACCGTTGTTGTATATAGGAGCAAGTTGGTCCTCTGTGCTGGCCGAAGTTTAGACACGCCTGCTTTGCCGAAGCCAGGACAGAGGCCAACAAAACCAATAAAGTAAATAAAAGAAGTTGAAAGTGAAGAGCTAGTTCCCCGTTACATACTTCTGCTTCAGTGTTGATATTTTTGAGAACATATGTACATATCCTTTCAAATTCTTCTTTTTTAGATTAAAACGAAAAGAGAAAAAAAGTAAAGTGTATTTATTCAACTAAAAACTTCAGCATCTGTTAATAAGCACTTAATGACTGCCCCCAAGGGAAACAGTAAGTTTTGTTTCCCCGAGAAACTCAATGTTCCCCGAGATGAAACTTGTATGTAAAATAAATCACAAATCATAAATGTGAATTTAAATCATAAATGTTGAAACTTCGTTGGTAGATTTCGAGCTTTTGTTGTAAAAAATCACCTTCCTGCAAGAAAGCGCCTTGACTTATATGGGAACATCATACGATAAGAATCCTTTATGTATATTTTTTAAATAGTATCGTTACTTGAATTAAAAAAAGGTTTAATTAGCTTTTATTTAGGGTAAGATTTGCGACTGTCATAGACCTTAATTCAAATTAAGACTAGTCAACGTGAAAAAAGAGTGAATTGCTTTGAACAATTACATGCTGTTTTTTTATAAGAACAAACTTTATAAGGACACCCAGTTTGAGATTTGCCTAAAAATTACTATAAAGAAAAAACTACGGACAATCACCGGTACCAGGCTGAAATTTTGATCAGACAAATTCTTGCACACAGATTGAAATGTACATAATAACATTTCTAAACGCTTTTTTCATTTTTAAAAGCGGCCGAAAATGGTTACAAAAACTTGAATACTCCTACGCCTTACATAATATAGGATATTGTACGATAAAACGTTTTGTTTGGAATCTGTTCAGTTTTGCAACAATATTACGGTATAACTACTCCACTACGGCAAATTTAGCGCTGTTTGAAAATATTAGGAAATAAGAACAATTGAAACACAATTTGAGGCTGAAATCGCCAAAAAGTAAAGAACAACCCAGCCTTAGCCGAATGTTACTGGTTCTTATAAAAAAGCGTGTAGTATACCCTTGAAAATCCTCATTTCAGGAATGAACTTATTAGTATATCCACACCATCTGCTCTTGGCATGCTTCGCCTTGCTGGCTACACCGATGTGTTCTGCTGCTGCTACACCTCAGAGCGAGATCGAGATAAAGTTAGACAAAGTGACTAAAACTCTGGGCGCCCTAACTCGACAGATGATGCTTCAACTGTTAGCTATTGAAGAAAGCCAGCGGTCGTACATTGATTTTGAAGTGAAACAAGTTCGACATTCCATTGAAGGAACTCGCAATTACCATGCTGATACCCATGGCAACGGTTGGCGTGTGGTGGCGATTCATGACCATTCCAACAATGAGCGTACGGTCGGGATGGAAGAGTTCGTTGGTATTCTAAACGGGGTGGAGTTCCGCACCAGGCATAATAATAACGGCCTTAGAATGCCTTCAAGATCCTCTAGCAAATGGCAAGCTGTGGAGAATCTTCCATGGCCCCGAAGTCCCAACGGCAGTCTTAGCTAAACAAACAGTTCAAGAACAGATTATAGAAATGCGCGAGTGGTTCAAAGCATGGAAAAGTCAAAACTACCGTACAAGAGATTATTGAAAATAATTAAAACCCGTTAGCTGCTATTTTGAGGGTTCATGGACCAAAGCAACTTTAAGGTGTATAGATGAGCCATTTCAAAGTGATCGTCATTTCATCGACGCTAGCAGCTGGTTTAACTTGCAAGAAAAAATCCGATTTACATCATACAGCGGACGAAAGGACAATTTCGAAAACTTCGCCTACCTACCCACTGGGATCATCAATATTATTAACGGTACCTACCCAGAGTTTGCGCAGTGGAACTATCGCACACTTTGAAACCCTATTAACTTTGATATTCCCTTTAATCGATAAAGCGTCGCAGATGAGCTTGCCTCGCGTATAACAAGTAGACGCAACTATTAGCAGCACTCGATGACTCGCGCTTCCAGATTCCAGCTAAATCCTTTTGAGTACAAAAGATGGTATGATAAAGTGTTTCCTAAAAAATATGGCCTTCTTGACAAGTCAATGGCACAAGTACCCGGCAAAGACAACTACAAAGCTAACTTAACCGACCGTGCGTTCGATATGGTTGGGTACAGTCTTGCAGACAGATTCAAAAGCAAGGCTCTGAACGGTGGTTACCACCATCGCTGGTTTAAAGTTGCAAGAAGAGGAGCCGTGGGAACTTCTACGCGTCACCGTGGTTTTGCTGATGAAAGTATCTTTATGGCGATGGCTACACAACCAAAAGTTGCTGAGACTAATCTTCATCATTACAAAAGGAGAGGCAAACAGAAAATATGCGTCGACTTTCACCAAAAATGGACCTATGCAATCCCAATGGAAATCATCTACCTCACCCCCCTCAGTAAGTGGAACCCGTACAATGTGGAATACAAAGGATACCAATGGTCTAAGCCGGGAAAAACTGTTACTGCAGGAGGTCGAAACGGAGGTAAAACTAAGCAAACAGCCTACGACGGCTCTCATACAAAGCTATTTTATCACACACCGGTAGAGACCTTCTCAGGAGCGGAGGTTGGAACTGACGCTGCTGATAAAAAAAGGGGGTCCGTTGGAGTGCTGGACAAAGAAGGAAACGTGCGCATTTGTGTTGCAAGTGGAACTCGCATATTCTTTCCAAACATCCCCGGAGTTGGAGTTTTGCGTCAAAGGTATCCAATTTTGCCGGTGGCAGGTGAAGGAACCCAAGTGTGGAAAGAACTTGAGGCCACAAAAGGTGTACTTTTAAAATCCAAGACTTACGGTTCTGTGTTTCGTGAGCCTCTATAGAGCGGACCACCGCCAACGGATCCCCCGAAGCCACTGGTGCTTGAAATACAGGTTGCTAAATCATCAAGCATTGGTCCTCATTGGCATGACGTAGTTATCCACCAAAGTCAGTTCACGGTGCTAAACGCAAAGAAACCAGTGAGAGTTACGAGCGAGAAAGGCGCGGGTCAGGAGCATGTGATAGATGTGATAAAGGACCGTGCAACAGGAGACTACTATATCAAAAGGTGTAGTGGAATGTCTGATGTAGATCCAATATGTTGGGACAAACATCCGAAAATTCTGAAAGTAAAATTGCAACAGTAACTTTGAGGGCTTTAATACTTTGACGTGCTTATCCAAGTATGATATAAATTTTCGGTGCAGGGACCTTTTCGATTCACATAAATACTAGTAGTTGTATATTTAAAAGAAGAAAATTAAAACAGCAAGGCAAATCTTCGTTTGATGTTCTTCTTGCTTAATAAATAGATGTAATGAAGATTTCCCCTTCTCCCTTTGGCCATCATTTTTTCATCTTTCTTCCTCTCGTTTTAAAACTTGTTCTGGTTACTGGCGGCCAGTTCAAACAGTTCAAAGCTACGTCACTTGCCCAATGGTCGCTCTTGACTGGATTTATCACCATAATTGTTTTCTTTTTTAACTAGTACTCCAACTGAAATACATAATAAAAACGATAAAAGGAATTATGTATTTTGCTACCTTGTGTAACTTGTTGTATTTTTTTCATTTTTGATAAAAAGGTAGGCTACTTCGTTTGTCTGCTGGACTGGGTCGCCCACAGAGAACGGCCAAAATCTCCTATCTTTACGCATTGTATGGCAGCTATCTTCACACACTTACTCTCAAGATATTTGACCACACTCGTTCGGAAAATTGTTGTGATCCAACGCATTTTACTACCTTATGCATACATACGAAAATTGTAGTCGAACTGATTTTGGGTACAAGACTTTAAATATCTTGGAGCGTGGATAACGGACTCTGAAAAGGACTTTAAAGTTCGTAAATCGCTAGCCTGGGCGGCTTGTAACAAGCTTCAAAAGATCTGACACTCAAACCTGCAAAATGAATATGAAATCTTCCTATTCCAGTATCTAGTTGAGCCAGTGCTTCTTTACGGTGCAGAAACCTGGACCCTAACGCAAACAACACAAAAAAGGCTGGAGGGGATATACACGAACCTTCTTCGCCGGGTACAGAATATTCATTGGTCAGAGCATGCAACAAAGGAGAGGATTTAAGGTAGCCTACCCCCTATTTCTGACACTCTAATGCGTCGTCGCCTCCAGTTTGCTAGTCACTGCCTGAGAGCGGAGAGCGAAATTATATCATCCTTGCTGCTTTGGAACCAAAGACTCCCGATTCGTAACCGAAAGACGACATACCCGCAAACATTATCGAGGGACTCGGGCATTGAGGTCGGCGAATTGGGCCAGGCAATGAGGAACCGAACAATGTGGCATGCTGTTGTTGCTAGCATCCCAGCCTCGGATGCCGAAGGATAATGATGATGTAGAACAATGCAATCGTGTAAATAGGCTAATATTTGAATCAAGGATGAAATTTTATGCTGATACTATTAAAGAAAATGGACCCAACCAACTTGTATTGTTCTTTACGTTTGAGAAATTACTGCATTTGAAAACAGAACGGAAATTACCATCACACGAAAGAGCTCTCGATCTGGCGAATAGGTTTGCTGACTTCTTTGATAACAAGGTGAGGACAATTCGGGATAACCTAACACCAAGCGCAGGAACGTATCATGATGCCAATCGTGAAAGTACTTTAGAACTGCATGAATTGCTCCTACGAACACTACTGAGCTGTCTTCCTTTATCAAAACTATGTCTAGTAAATTCTATATCTGACAAGGCAAAGACTAGACAAAGAAATTATTTGTGCTCTCTGAATTGCATCATAAAATACAAGTTTATAAATAAAAATAAAATGGATTTTTGAGGAACCACTTGCCGCCTAAAACAGCAAAGCTAGTCAAGTTAGGCAGCAAATTGGTCATTTGGTACAGTCTATCGTTAATTAACAATAGTTCAATAAATGTGAGAAATAACAGTTAGGGTTAATAGGCAAAAATTACAATTGAAGTCAAGAAAGAAAAATAAATAAATAAATAAATAAATAAATAAATAAATAAAATAAAATAACTAAACAAATAAAATTTAAAAAAAACCATGGGAGAATAGTAAAGTGCATCAGAGTAACTAGTAAATTTTGAAAATTTGCTCCATTATTAATTTTTTAAAAGCTGAACGTTTAGATCTTTTTGATTCATCATTAATTAATCTTATTCCAAATAATGGCACCAGCATAACGATTTGAAGATGCACTGTTGACCCTTAAGAAGAACACAATCCATCTCTTACGTTGTTCTTGATCTCATACACGATACTTATGGTCTTTCTTTATTTCTCCTGGCTAGATACTGTGGCTTACCACAAGATAAAGATTTCCGGTTGAAGTTAATATGTCTGGTTAAACTAATATTTTCTTTTAGCTGGTTACCTTTTTTAACAAGTGTTCCATTGGCACTTCAAGTCTTACACAGACTGTTCCCTTTTGCAAGAGGATTGTTTGAGGTTAGTATTATGAGGTCATCATACATGCAGGCACACGGAACTGTTAGTCTTTTATAATGTTATTCCTTAGAGTTTCTGTACCAACTCAGTCATAAGTGCAATAGTTTTTCATGTTTTGCTGATAGTATTGTTTAAAACTGAAGTGATCACTTCAGCTGTGCTTCTTGTCTTAGTTTGTGTGGGTGATGCATCAGTGTTACATTGACTCAAGTCGGGTGCATAAGCACGAAGATTGTTTTACTAAGTTTATCATGGTAAAAAGTCAATCACACAACTGTGTAAATGGTCAGGTACCTGTTCTGTTACAATAAAACGGTTGATTTAAGCGGGCTTTAATACACCTTAAATCAACTATAAAAATTGATGATCCTGAATGCTAGCAGTCATGGACAGCTGTCTCTGCCTTTTTAGGCCTCATCAGCATGGTATAGCTAGCAAACAGGCTCAGGTTCCTACAGAAGATAATAACTAATAGTGAATGTTAGCAGCCATGGACAGCTGTCTCTGCCTTTTTAGGCTTCATTATTCGTGGCATAGCTAGCAAACAGGCTCAGGTTCCCAAAAAGAACATTATATATAGATGTAATGAAAGCGCAATGCTTGTGGGATGTGGCTGTAGAGATCAACGTCAGGTATATACAGTATAAAAGTGGTAGAAGCTAACTTGAAGCTACCAACGTGGTCATAGTGCACATTATCGTGGCTCCAAGTTCGCTACTAGCATTTTGTGCTATCTATGCTTGATCTCAAGCGGGGTAAGGCATGACAGATATGACGCTTTTGACTTTTAGTGCATTTTTTCTACAATCAAGTAACCTTTCAAAAGAGTGTGGCACTTATCATCCAGTTTAATAGAATCTGGCTTTTATCTTTGGTTAACCGGCTCCTTTTACAACTGTTCTCTTTAGGACAAGGTCGCCAACTTCTGGTGTGCTGTGTCAGTAATTGTAAAGGTGAAAAAGATCCTTTCACAGGCTCAACTCTTAAAACTCAGGTACATCGTCTTGTTTACAAAAGCACACTACATTGGCAGAGTTGTCAATAAGATTTTAAGTTGGCAGAGATATTCTAAAAGTAGAAAGCGGCTTTTATTTTGTCTGTTTTTTTAAAGCGTTTTTGTAATGACCACTGTTTTTTCCGCTTATCTTCACCAATTTCTAGCCGGCAAGAATGTTCAAATAGCTGGCGGTTGCCGGCGCTTACTTACAACCCTGCATTGGTGCTTTGATATATTATTTTTGCCAGAAAGGTTTTGTATTTGTGCTGTAAAGGTGTGTTTACATTATACCGGATCGAGTTTCGCTCTGGAATGAGCTTGTTCCGATTTCTTCATTCCCCCTCGTGTAACTCTGCATTTAAGAGTACAGTGTTTACATGACTCCGCAACAAAAGTGAAGCCATTCTGGAACGAGTTCGCACTGGGTTCTCGTTCTGGACCGAAACTTTCAATCCATCGCAAGATCCTATCTATAAACAGAGATCAGAGTTCATTCCGGAACAAGACTGGCTCACGTCCTGGTTAGCGCACGCATATTCTTGTTTTTGTTTGATTTTTTGCTGTCCATTTGCGGGCTTTCTACTTAGTTAGGCTTTATTCGAGTACACGAGTTCGACTGAAGACATTCTTGTGTAAACACGGTACCAAATTTTGTTTGTCATTCCGTATCGAACTCGATCTGGTAACATGTAAACACATTGTGTTTGTTGTTATGTCGTATCGTCGTGAATTATTCTGTAAAGTATAGCCAAATAATTGCTAACATCATTGTTTACAATCTGATTCATTGGCATACAATTTGAGGTAGTGAATGAAAAAACAAATAAGATTTAATAATAAAACATGAATTGACTCTGTACAAGCAGAGCAAATTTTTATTTTCCTGTTATGTAAGAAATAATGAAGTTTGATCGTGTTTTTATTTCAGTCTTTGGAGCACTTTAATTGCTACCCTTCCATCGTCACTGAACTTGCTACGTAGTCCTTCAATTGACCGTTTTGTTGTTGCCCTGGTAAGTCCTCTAGGATTGATTGCGTTGTCTTTACCTTGAAATACCAAGTTCCCTGGAATATTTTGTTTAGACGCTTTAATTTATGGTACTAGTGTGGTGTATTGTAAAAATCGTAGTCAAAATTTGCAGCTTATTTGTTAATTTTTCCCATTAAATGTTTGTGATTTCAGCAAAAGTGTGAACCAGATATAAGCTTAAACAAAACTATTGAAATATCAGTAGCACAGTTTCTTGGTCCGTAATATTCAACCAAAACATTATTAATTCAAATTGGTTTCAAATCTATCAGAGAATTACCCGTTGGCTGAATACCTAATCTTCATATGAAGATGTTTGTTTTGATTAAACTAAATGTATCCACGACTTATTCACAATTTTTTTTACTTATTTTAGGTAAATTCGTCTTTAGCATTCTTTCTATTTTCTTATCAAGTTCACGAGAAGAGCATTTTACTGGCAGCTCTGTAAGTAAAGCCCTTTAAAATTTGTTTTTCACTAGCATCATTATCATTAGGCTTATCAACTTCATGACTATCACTTTCCTTGTTATTATCGCCGACACCATTGTTACCACTGTCATGCTAATCATCATCCATCATTATCATCTCAAAACATATTTATCGTCATCGCTGTTACAAAATCATAACTAACACCACCATGACTATAATCATGGTCATATCATCATCACTTTCATCACCACCATGATCATTACGTTTATCATCAATATACCATCGTTATCATCACTATCAGCTGCAGAATGATAGTTATTCCATACATCACCATCATCATGAGGGATCATAATCACCACCACCATCATAAGAGATCATCATTATCAATATCATCACCTCATCATCATTATCTGATCATAATCATCATCTCATCATCATCATTATCATCATTATCATCACCATCATAAAAGATAATCATCGAGATCATCATCATTATCTCATCACCATCATCTCATCATCATCATAAGAGACTGTTATCATCATTTCATCATCTCATCATCATCATTTCATCGTAAGAGACTGTTATCATCATTTCATCATCATCATTTCATCATCGTCTCATCATCATTTCATCATCATCATCTTATCATCATCATACCATCATCATCATCTCATCATCATTTCATCATCATCTCATCATCATCTCATCATCATCTCATCATCATATCATCATCATCTCATCATCATTTCATCATCATCATCATCATCATCATCATCTCATCATCATTTCATCATCATCATCATCTCATCATCATCATCATCTCATCATCATCATCTTATCATCATCATCATCATCTCATCATCATCATCATTTCATCATCATCTCATCATCATCTCATCATCATCTCATCATCATATCATCACCATCATATCATCATCATCTCATCATCATTTCATCATCATCATCTCATCATCATCATTTCATCATCATCTCATCATCATCTCATCATCATCTCATCATCATCATCATCATCTCATCATCATCTCATCATCATCTCATCATCATCTCATCATCATCATCATTTCATCATCATCATCATCATCATCTCATCATCATCTCATCATCATCTCATCATCATTTCATCATCTCATCAACATTATCTGATCATCATCTCATCATTATCTCATCATCCTCATCATCATCATCTCATCATCATCATCATCTCATCATCATCTCATCATCATCTCATCATCATCATCATCATCATCATCATCATCATCATCATCTCATCATCATCATCATCATCATCTCATCATCATATCATCATCTCATCATCATCATCATCATCATCATCATCTCATCATCATCATCTCATCATCATCTCATCATCATCTCATCATCATCATATCATCATCACGTTTAGGAAGTAAGTTCACTCTTTTAATGAAGATTAGAAGAACTCATCCAGTATTTGAAGTGTTTTCACACGTCGTCGCCCTCGATAAACAAACCAATAAAACAAACAAAACCGGTATTCAGTAAATCTGGCAAAGGGTTAAATCCCATTTTAAAAAATCAAACAGAAAAACCGATAAAAAAATGTCACAAAGTGCTTCACAAGAAACTCAAACTTCAAACTTGTCTAAAAGGCGGGAAAATTGCTGGACGTGCACCAAAAAGCCCACCAAATTAAATGACTTGACTGTCTACTCTGATAAATGACAACTTTCGCTGAGTAAAAGCTCAGCAAAAATTATTTTGATTCATATATTCAGTGGTTTAAATTTATTGAAGACTCTGCTGTTTTAAGCCATAGATATATGGGTTAAACCAAGAAACAAAGGTTAAAATTTATAACCGCACATTTGTGACGGTAAGTAAGAGATAAACCGAAATCACGTGATCGATTTTGACCAATTGCGCGCGCGGGTTTTTTACAGTAAACGAAGGTTGCTAATTGATGTCATCTTAACCCTTTTTACTATTGTTGAAGTATTTGCCTTTGCTTATTTTTTATTCTTTTCATTCCAGGCCGGTTTGCCTTTTGATGCCATACAAGCCGTTGGAATGCGTTTGGTTTCTCATGATTTCAGCTTTTAGGTTTGTAGGCTTCTTTTGTTTGTGGTGAATGTACTTGAAGTTAAGTGCCATATTCTTCTTCTTTGTTTTATGGTGCATATACTCGAAGTTAAGTGCCATCTTCTTCTTCTTCTTTTTTTTATGGTGCATATATTCGAAGTTAAGTGCCATATTCTTCCTCTTCTTTGTTTTATGGTGCATATACTCGAAGTTAAGTGCCATATTCTTCTTGTTTTTTGTTTTATGGTGCATATACTCGAAATTAAGTGCCATATTCTTCTTGTTCTTTGTTTTATGGTGCATATACTCGAAATTAAGTGCCATATTCTTCTTGTTCTTTGTTTTATGGTGCATATACTTGAAGTTAAGTGCCATATTTTTCTTCTTTGTTTTATGGTGCGTATACTTGAAGTTAAGTGCCATATTCCCCTTGTTCTTTGTTTTATGGTGCATATACTTGAAGTTAAGTGCCATATTCTTCTTGTTTCGGCCTTGAACGAAATATTTAAAGTTGTGTAACAAGAGTAATGTACAGTCAATCTTTTCTCCCTAGAATTAAAAAAACTTGCAAGTTGTTTTTGCTAACCTTAGATATTGTGGCTAGATGCCCAGCAACTTCTCTCAGAAGCCACACCAAACAGGGACGTACAAAAAAGAACGGAAAAAATAATTTCTTTCTTTTTTTCAGCATGTGGCCGTTACTGCTGAAGGACGGCCTGGCACTAGCATACGTTCCTTGTATGTTACTGTTTTTTGCAGCCGCATACCACGTGTTCAACCTACGGAACCCTAGTAAATCACGTGTACAAATTGTGGTAAGTGTTAAGACCGTGTTGTCAAAGTTAATACGAAGTAAAAAACATTTTCGGCCCTGTTGTTAGTTTAAATTCTCAGTACCCAAAATATCCAGTTTTAAACAAGTGAAAGCGCTTCTGTGTATTATTATACCGGTTTGAAATATCAAAAACGATGGTGAGATTTTAACGGAAATGACGTAACCTGTGGTTCTGAGGTTTCAAGATGTCGTGGCGGAGAAGAAAGCAAAGAGAGCTTAAAAGCGAAAGGAACTTTGTAAAGGATAGAATGCTTTCGCTATCAGACATTTCTCACTTTTCAACAAGCCACGCAAGAAGAAACAAACCCTATTCCGTCTAGTTGGAACCACTGGCTTCGTCATCAGAACCAAATTTGTCACCAGTTTCTCGAGACACCTGCTTGGCTTTTTTTAGTAATTTTAAGCAGCAAAAATTCCTGTTTTTAAAAATCTTTTACCAACTCAAATATTTTTATTCGTAATGAGGGTGTTGTAATCTTTCATTTTCTGCAAAAAATGTTTTTACTTCGTATGCACTTTAGCGCTGATATGAAGGGAAGAAATCAAGTTTTGAATATTAAAGAAACTATATAGCTTCAAAACTTGAAAAGTTTAGCTTAAATTTTTGAAGTTTCAATCCCTTTCCATCCTTGCCATCCGTAATAACAAATGACAGGAAACAGAATAAATATTTAACAATTAGACCTCGAGGACGAATGGATTACGAATTAATAGTCCATGAGGCCGTAGGTCGAATGGGCTATTCAAATTCGTAGTCTATAAGGCCGAGAGGTCTAATTGTTTTAGTATCCTACTGATTGGTCAAAAAGGATGCACAAATTAAAATGTCGATGAAATCCTCTGATATTATAGCAAAACGGGGCTCATTACTATTTTGATCCGCCATCTTTTCTCTACTAGTAGGTTATCACAAATAGACCTCCAGAATGCAGGATGCGTGTTAGACCGTTAGTAGGTTTATACTAACATAATATAGTCTTATATAACAATCCTTAGATTATTATTTTCGGAATTCAGTTTGAGGGAAAGAAAAAAAATCATAACTTTTTGGTCAATGCCATTTACGCTCTGATGTTTATATGATTTAGACAAATCAAGATTGAAATTGTATTATCATCACCATGAGAAATATATGGAAATGATTTCATCTTCAGAGTACTGAACTTCTCGTATCTTCCCGCTTTCATCTCTTCCCAAGTGTAACGTGTCGCTGGGGAGACGAGAACCTCAGGCGCGAGTTTTGTAGCTGAGGGATAGAAAAGAGATGATCCGGAAAAATATTTTGGAAATTTGAGAGTCTGGAATCCCTAGCAATGCAATTAAAAGTGATAATCGATTTTGGGCTTTTTGGATCAAATGCGGCAAAATTATTTGGGGCTAGTGCCCCCCTCTCCCCAGCCTCCCTCCAGCTCCACGGTCCCTGAAGGGAGGCTGGGGAGAGGGAGGCTGAAGGGAAGTGTAGGTACGACCTAAAAGATAAAACTAAGAAATACGTTCAGTAATCTTAACTTTAAACGATATTAGTTTTATAGACAAAAAAAATTGCACTCCCGTAAAAAATGTGCAATGGTATTCACAATAAAGCAGGACTCAAACCACTGTCTAATGTCTGAATTTGGTAACTTTTGTTATGATTTTTATTTTAATTAATAAGGCCAAATAAAAAAATTTCCGGTTTTTCATCAGAACATTTTGTAAATGTAAATGCAGCATGAAGTTTTTATTTTTTTTCTTTGCTGCAGCGCAGGAAGCACAGCAAACGAGCCATTTTATTTCAGCTCACGGAACTGGTCGACAAGTCACATTTCTTTCCATACGTTTTCTTTATCTGTATTTTTGAAATGTGGGCGCTGATGAGAAACCGGGATTTTTTTTACTTGGCCTAAGGCATTTTTTTTTTTTACAATTTTAACTTTTCCTTTCTACGTTTCAGTTCTTGCTATCAATGATGGGAACTGTTTTAATCCACATTGCCCAGATTGTTGTCAAACCTCCGCCACGATATCCTGATTTGTACCCAGTCCTTATCTCACTCTATTCCTGCGCTCATTTACTTTTGTTTTATTTGTACTTTAATTATCTACAGTTCACGCTACCTTATGTCCCGAGAATTAGTTACCTGAAACAGAAAATCTCCTAAAAAGATTACATTGTGAATTCAAATAGGTTTTGAGAAGACAACACTGGGTTATTCGTTGCCTTGGGGAAAGGGGACGAGGGATCAGATTTTCAAGGAATTTCAACCTGAATTAAGACTTTTTGAACTAGGAAATTGGGGTGCCCGTGCTCGGAGCATGCGCGTGAGCACGTTATTAGAGGAAGTTGAGATATTAAGATAATTTTTTGGGAACTTAACGCCACGGCTTTATTTTTATTCAGCGGAAAAAAAACGTATTAAATCTAAAAGATATTGAAGCTAATTCGAATAGAGTAATATAAACACTCCTAGTACTAGTCTCCTTGCATAACTCCTTAAATCTCATTAGTACTATGACAATGAATGTAACATTAGACAAACTTGAAAACCTGTAGAGGATAATAGAAGTAAAGGTTAACTTTTATTTTTAGATGTTTTTTTCGAATATAGTTTTAGTTAAGTATTACCCAAGGTGGTTGTATTCTAAATGATTCTTAAAAAGGATCTGGGAAACCACCGAAGGTCTTAGAAATGAAAGTACGTACACAATGTGGGAGGGCTTGAAAACGTTTTAGAAATTAGGAAGTTAGAGACCTGCCTTACCACTGAAAGAACGGGTTTTAAACCGCAAGTACAGGGAGAATGTGAGAATTCATTACAGGCCTTCGAACCGAAGTACAAAATAATTTCAGAAAAAATTCACACGCCTTAAGAATCATTTAGAACACAATCTTTTCAGAGACATTTGATCAATTCTAACAACCTCTGTACTTTTGTTTCTAAGACCTTTTTTAACACTTGTTTTTCGGAAGCATTCGATCACTATCCGCAATATTCGTATTTTGATACCTTCGACCACTTTCCTTAATGTGTCTGTACATTAGGGAATGTGATCGAAGGTATTGGAACAAAAAAAAACATTAACTCTCTGTTGCCGAAAATTTTTGGAAGGGATATAAGGATATATTTCTGTATCAAGTACCTGAAGTACACGAGTACAAAATTACACTGGCAGCAAAAAATATGAAATTCTATTGAGGATGATCTAAAATCTAAAATTTGTGCATGTTTTGAACACTACCCTCAACTCTCTCTTCTTTCCAAGTATATTTAGACTGACATGTATGATTTAACGTAATCTCCAATTGATGAGAATACAGAATATTATTTTTCCTCATTGTACTTGTCGGGTTTTTGGACACTGCATAGTTTTTACCTCAAGGATGACGTCAGTCATCGATGAGGTTTAGGAGTGAGGTGAATTCACTCGCTCACTCGGCTGTAAACTTTTAATCGGG
>JANCMA020291459.1:0-12183 GCA_024336925.2 Zoanthus solanderi | reverse complement strand
TTATGCATATGTATATATGTATATATATTTATATTTTTAGTTTTTATTTACAGTTGATGTGATATCTTACAAGATTTTATCAACTCAATAAATGTAGATGTAGATGCAGGTGTCTATTACTCAATATCAAAAATACCATAATACTCTTCGTTTGCTCTTCCAAAAATTTGCATAAATATCGTTTTTATTTTCTCTTGCAACTTACAATGATCCCTAGAGAAACTGGAAGCAATGCTTAATATGCAAAATATTGGATGTACAAACAAAGAGTTTTATGGTATTTTTGATATTAGCTAATCCGCGGTCACTCGTGAGATATCGACTTGAACACTCGAGCTCGAAGATAAAATTTGTATCCACGTGCGGGGGCATGTAATATCCTCTATATATGAAATGTAAACAGCCAAGGCTCGAACTGTAATTTTTTTTCTAAATCATTGACAAAAACAAAATATGAGAACTTTTAAAAGCCCCTGTTATTAACTAAATGACAGCTATAAAACTAATATTACATTAAACTGAGCTCTAACAAGAATGTTGAAAATGGTCAGCGGACAGCAAACTATGAAATATTCGAATCATGGTTGGTTAAAGGGGCTAGGAGCATACTCATTCATTTATCAGTTTGATGTGCATTAACCAAAAATGAGTTGAAATGATTGACGTGTGTGACACTTACTTCTTGCAAACCGAGATTCCTGTTCAAAGACGTCTGTCCACAGATTTGCCTATCACACCATCAACCCATCCAATACTTCGCAATCAATGCGTAAAAAAAATGGTCAGCTCAATGATAAAAGTTGAGTTTCCTATGATATGTCAATCATTTAGGACACACAAACACAATAGCTAGCGAAAATTCAACACAAACTGAAACAAAAAACGCGTAGGTCCTTTATATATGGTACATTATGGGTTTATTATAGGGTTAGAGTTAGGTTTGAGGTTTATTTTATAGTATGCGCCACCATAATGTACCATAACCAAAAAAATGGTTAAGTTATTACAGACCAAAAAGACTGAAAGCTCAGATTCTCAAAATGGCATGTATTTACGCAATTTGTTAAAATTGACACATTTTAAGTCGCATTTCATGTATTCTAAGCGCTAACACTTTTTTGCAGGTTTAAGGTAACAAAAAGCGTACTTTCTGAAAATGATACATTTCTAAACTAACGAGTAATCCTGACTAACTCCTGAGAATTTTTGTTGCGAATTTTGGCTTGGCACTAAATTAACTATTTATTTCAATTATGGTTAAGGTCTTAAATTGTTTAAAATAAAACATATAGCAATTGTTTTGATGGCGTCTAACCTATTTAGAAGCCTGCTGTGATAAAACCGCGCAAAGCATTTGTGCAAATTAGTCTGTCAATCAACTCTGGTTTTAAAACAGTCAAATTTTTGTATACCGTGCAACAAATACTTTTAGTACTGCAAAAGAGCTGTAAAATGCGATAACATCAGTTTTACTTCACAAAAACAAGCAAAACTACAATTAACAAAGTTAAAAACTAGTTTTAGAAAATCCAGTTGGACTGAAACTCAAGCACAAACACAAGGCGCGAGCCTTTCGTTTAATCAGAGAAACACAAAAATGATCTTTTAGCAGGGATTCTTTGTAGTTAGAAAGTTTTTTGTCAATAACCAAGTCCACTAAGTTATTAAAGTTTTCTGAGCTCTCAAGCCATTGGCTGATAAAATCGCGTTAACGGTGAACGCGGCGTACGGTTCCCGCCATTTCGCTATAAAAGGCGAAAACAACGGAACTACAACTCATACTAACAATGCACTGGAGTACTGTGATCAACAAGGCAGTACTCTCAGAGACCGTCCTAGTCATTGTGGTTAAACAAAGTCGTCTCTGCGTGGAGTCCATCCGTGGGTACGCGGTGCATTTAATTTTTGATAGCGGTTTGCTGAAAAATTGCCCGAGTTGCACTGACGATTCCTCAAACTTCTGCAGATTTAACAGACCCTTAGCTCCTTAATAGTTTGACTGCAAATATAGTCAGTATATCTTTTAGATATGCTCTGATACTCTTTCACTGATATTGCTATGATTACAATAAAAAAATTTGCTGAGGGTTAAAAAACCTGCGTTTTAAGTTTTGTCCTATAATGTTCTTTGTTGCAATGATTAAGATTTAACATCTGCACTGCTATTTTTGTTAAAACTTTCATTCTAACGCTATCTTTTACGGCAAAAAACCGCAAAACGTCTGTTTTAGTCAACTCAAAGTTGAAATACTTGATAGACGTCTTAGTGTAAGAAGCTGATGTTTCAAAAGTTTGTCTTTCGTCAGAACAACTCAGTAACGATTTTCGCATTTTTCCAAATCGCCGACAAAAGCTCGAAAATACAGGTCCGCCTTACACTTTGTTTGCAAGTAATGATGGAGTTTTATAAAACTTGAGTAAAGATTGTTTGTAAAAGAGCTAGGATCTTGATTTGGGTTTTCAGTAAGAACAATGTCAAGAAAATCAACAATAAGGCAATTTGATTAAAATACTATTGGAATATTGTTGTTATATGAAAGTGTTTTTCAATCAAAGCAATTTTGAAATACAAAAGAAAAAAATAAACAAATCTTCGGTGCTGCAATAAGGATTTGGAAACTATAAAATGACCAAGTATATGTGTGAAATGGTTTGTTTTTCATTAGACAATTTGAACGGAAGCTTATTTTTTTTTACATTCTTCTTCAGAGTTAAAAAACTGAAAACAAGTTTTGTATCAATAAGAGGCATTACGATGATGGTTTTTGATGAGAAACCGCCGTGATTGCCACAATCATACTGAGAGTTCTCGAGAAACTTGGGAAATTGTTTAGAGAGAGACATCAGAGGGCTTCAAAGATATCACAGTATTTTGAGATTACAGCTTCATACCTCAGTTCAAGTGTTCTAGCATCATACTTATAAATTTATTTATTGTTATAGATTCATTTTTTTTGAAGACAAAAGTGTTAAATTATGTAAAACTTCATTCTTTTAGAGTTAAAGTTTTTAAAGTCTGTGAAGTTTTATTATGAGTTTTGATTTTGTTTGATAACTTTCGGGAAACAGTGAAAATCTGCAGCTGTGATTAGTGTAAGATAACTAATTATTTCAATTATGGTTAAGGTCTTCAATTGTTTGAAAGAAATATATAGCAATTGTTTCGATGGCGTTTAACCAATTGACAAAACTATAAAGCTTTATTTAAGAACCTGCTGTGATAAAGCCACGCATACCATTTGCAGAATTAGTCCGTAAATCAAATTTGGTTTTAAAACTGTAAAGTTTTTGTATACTGCAACAAATAGTTTTAGTACTGCAAGACAGAGGTGTAAAATGTGACAACATCACTTTCGCTTTGCAGATACAAGCAAAACACAAAGTTAAAACTGACTAGAAAATCAAGTCTGACTGAAAGTATTCACAACAATAAATTATTGACAATGCTTCCAAGCACAAACAGAAGGCTTAAATGAACCTTTTGTTTAATCAGAGAAAAACAAAAATGATCTTTTAGCAGGGATTCTTTGTAGTTAGAAAGTTGTTTGTCAATAACTAACTCCACTAAGTTATTAAAGTTTTCCGAACTATCAAGCCATTGGCTGATAAAAACGCGTTAACGGTGAACGCGGCGTACAGTTCCCGCCTTTTGCCTATAAAAGGCGGAAACGACGGAACCACAACTCATACTAACAATGCACTGGAGTACTGTGATCAACAAGGCAGTACTCTCAGAGACCGTCCTAGTCATTGCACGTAGACTAGGTCGTTTCTGCGTGGAGCCCATCCGTGGGTACGCGGTGCATAATTTTTGATAGTTGGGTGGGCTTGCGTTTACGCTCGCCTGCCCGCCAATGAAACAAAAAAACAATGAAACAAATTTCTTATGTTGTACTTGTATCTATGTGTTGTCTTAAAGATGTGAGAGAATACTGTATGTGTTTACAATGGAGAGTGCATGTTTTGTGGCTATGATCGTGTGAGTTATGGCATGCGCAAGGATAAACATACCTTTCGTATCAGTGATAAATGTACGTAAACAACCATACTTGCTGGTGAAAGCGCGTTTTGTGAAAACTGAAATTCTTATACGTTCTAACAAAACTAAACGGCAAGCTAATTTTGACACTTGTGTTGTTGTTTAAATTAGCTTTGGTTTTTAAGATCACTGCAGCTTTCTTTTATTACCATATGTCAGTGTTTTTTAAAAGTTTAAAGTTTAAACTTCTTTTCCTATAACATTTATAAAATCTGTTTTCTTGTTTTATTCTTTCGAACGCTTTCGCCAAAAAGACTTTCGCAAAAATTAAACATAGCAGTTGTACTTCCCTACAAGTTAACGCGAGTTAGTGAATTATTTATATGTTGCAAATACTACGATTTTTGGAGAACGACACAAAGTGAATTCAATTTGTACGTCGTTGTTAAAGTTTAATTCGTGGCTATTAATACTTCAGTACTTTGTGAAGAACATTTATGAGCCGAATTTCGTTCAAAACTGTAACCAGAAACTTTTGGCGTATCTAATTTGTAGATATACAACAGGAATGCGGTGTGTTGAGCCCGCGCCTGAAGTGTGATAAGAATATGTGATGACGGCTGCAGAAGAATCAATGAAACAGTACTAACAAAACCTTATAGCATTTCGTAGTTGCGGCAATCAGTCATTCCACATCTGTTTGCTTAACATTTACCTCAAGAATAAGAAATAAAACTTAACTAGTTAACACTTACAAAATTCAGATAATATTTCAAACAACTTCACTTCACTTCTGTTTTGTTTTGTTTTTGTTTAATTCAAGAGATGTTAAAGTATTTTTAACCTATCGAATAATTTACATAAATGCATGGATGCTGAGTCGGTGTTTCTAAAGAAACAGTTTTACAAATAGTCAAGTTTCACACCGTAGTGAAAAAGAATTTTAAACCCACGTTTCGGATTGTAGTCCTTCGTCGGACTAAATTTAATGCATTCACTCCGACCAACTGAGGACTACAGTCCGAAACGTCGGTTTTAAAATTCTTTTTCACTACGGTGTAAAACTTTACTATTTGTAAAACTGTATCGAATAATTTAGAATAACACAAAAGTTTGTTCAAAAAGCTTTTCATTTAAGGGAGCTAGTTTACATAAAACATTTAATATTAAAGAAGTGAAAAAGTTGTACCGGGAATGGAAACAGTGGTTAGTTAAGATTTTATCTGAAAATAATGATGGTACTCCTAAATGATAAAAAGTTGCCGCCGATAACATAAATTCAATGCAACTCATGTTCAGTTTAACTTTAAACGAGTTTATTCTGACTCTGTTTTTAAATAAGCTTTATTTCTCTGATTGTATAAGAAATTATCAAAAATTTCTTTTCCTGGGTTACGATTTTCACCTATTTGAAATCTTTAAGCGAAAACTCAAGCAGTCTTAGTGTGGGGTTTCCCTCGAGTTCATACTCCCCTTCGTTTACAAAAATTTAAAAACATTTCTACTTGAAAATAATCTGGTTTGTCAAATTGTTGACAGCATACAAGAAAAATCCCAAGGAAAAACTAACAACGAATGCGGATCTCCTTTCGTTTCATTCAGACAACCGTTTCTCGATCCTTCCACTAGCTTATACTCGGTAAAACATTGGAAAATAACTAAATTGTTTCAAAAGAATGCCTTCGTTTGATGAAAAGCTTATTAAATTGGATTAGTAACTCTGGACAAATCGAGTTCTGTACAGGTAATAAAATTAAGCAGAGCTTTTGTCACCGGTGTATAAAACTGTGTCGGAGACAGCAAGCCTAGTGTTGTTTTGAGAACATTTGAGAATCGTTTCACAAAATGTATTGGAGACGAACATACATAATATGCCATACATGGAGTTTTTTTTTAAACTGACAAATCAAATAAAAACCAAACCTAGTTTCGATTAAATACTAACATTTCACACGATTTAAAAGTCAGCTTGGACAGCAGTTCAATATTTTTTCAACTATATAAATTTTTACTAGTAAGAAATTTTCTTTTTCTGGGTTCTGGTATTTAGTAACATAAACCCCTAATGTGCTTGCAGTAAATCACTAAAACCTAAGTTGTCTTGAATAAAGTTATTACCAACTTCACTAAAACAAAATTGTTGCTACCACTATAAATGGTTGTCTGATTTAGGAATTTTACTCGATGATGGATTCCAAATCTAAACCACATACTCTGAATACTAACAACTTTGTACTAACACAGCCAGTTTGTTTCATTGATCTGAACTTAACTTTCACAAGCTGGAAAACAGAATAAAAAATGCTTTTAAAATATTACTAAAAATCTAGCTTGAATACATCGATAAAATGTTGTAAACACGACTTGTTGCTCGCGGTTGCGTTTTTTTCATTCAGTGGCCATGCATCTTGAATGTCTTGAATGAGTCATCTTTGACAGTTGTTCTTTGACGAGGTAGGAGATCGCTGTCTCTTTTAATTTATTCTAGTATGCTTTATTTTCATTTGTTAATCCATTTACCATAATATATTGGTTTCTTTCAATTGGAGCCAAGAGTGAGTTATTTAACTTGACAAAAAGACAAGTTTTCTTTCATTCGTTCATAAAGTCAGCCAACTCATATAAACAGCAAGGCCAACAGAGAAAAAACAAATATTTTCATTTTAAAGTTGAGTGGTATCTTCTTTTAAAGATTGAGTCAAGATATTTGAATCAAGATATTTGATATTTTAAGTTAAACAAAAACATTGGCTTTACTTAATACCAGTCTTTAATCAAAACACTCCTTGAGTTCTGTCAGTAGGTTTCAAACTGTGAATGAAGTTTTAAATAATTAATTTGCAATTCTCACTTTTAAAAAGCTTGTTGTTACAAGACCAAAATTTAAAAGGCACCTGAAAACAACTGTGAGTGGATAAAAATAACTTGAACACATAAACACTTAGCATGTTCTTGTAGTTTGACTTTACTTCAAAGTCATCTAAATTCTACACATAAACAGCGAACCCAGTCTATGTTGGTTTTCACACAATCCCAAGAGACACAAAAGACAAAATAGGCATAGGCGGCCATGTTGGTTTCCCAAATATAATAAATAATCAGAATTCTTTTGTTAAGGGTACACCAGCATGGCCGCCATGACGTCAGATGAAAACTGGCGACATATAAATTTCTTGGCGAAAAAATTATACCTCAAAAAACCTTTTTAAAATTTCAAATTTGTTTAAAATATCTGTCAATAATAGTTCCAGAAGCCTTGTTCAATTTATCTATAGTTTTAGCAAGTAATCGTTTTGCTTTACGACACAATCCCAGTGCCCTATCTGGTTTTGTTGTCTGTATACGTGGAGTGGGACCTGGAACCTGCTCATAGCAAACAGATCTCGGAAACCGTTTTGTTTTAAAAACCTTATTTCAATATCTGGGTAGTATGTGCTTTGGAGTCGTCAAGTACCGGTTTTCATTGTTTCTCAACGCTACTGAAACTAATAAACGGAACATTTCCTTTTAGTTTTAGGCTGCGTTTAAATTCAATTTTTGTTTTGTTAAAATTTCTCTTTGCTACTTGATAACTGTCAACTTCATTAAAAACTGACACTTTCATTTGAGATGAAGATAGCTTGTCTATGGCTGGCTTTGTACAATCTTCTCTTAGGGACGGACCATTGGATATTTGAGGGGTGGAGGGTTGGCATTTCTTTCTCCGCAAGATATTTTCTCGGCTCAAGACGCTGCAGGATTTTTTTTTCTGCCATCCGATGGCAGAGTTTGTTTGCCTTTTCGTTTTGCACGAATTATGTGTAAGGCTTAAAGCTGTGCTCGAATTGTTTTTTCCCCCCTCCTTCCTCAAATATCTAATGGTCCGTCTCTTACAATACTCAATTCTGATAAAGAATCCATTCATGGAAAACCTTTCCGTTTTCATTTCTGTTAATTCTGTGTTCTCCAACATGAGATGTCCTTTTTAATATTCCACCAGATGAGATGTCCGAATGTCTCCTTACCATCTTCTTTGGTTTTGTAGTTTCTATGACTTCATCTTCAAAACGCACAACTGAAGTTTTCTTTTCTAGAGACCTATCTACAATTTTAGTTTTGTTAAAATTTCTCTTTGCTACCTGATAACAGTCAACGTCACTAGAAGCCGACACTTCCGTCTGAGATGGAGGTAACCTGTCTATGGATGACTTTGTATTGTCTTCCCCTTCCCTCTTACAATACTCCATTCCCATAAATAATCCATTCATAAAAAACTTGTTTTTATTTCTGTTAATTTTGTGTTCTCCAACATAAGATGTACTTTTTAATATTCCACTTGATGGAATGTCGGAATGTCTTCTTATTATTTTCTTTGGTGCTGTAGTTTCTATGACTTCATCTTCAAAACGCACAACTGAAGTTTTCATTTCCCGAGGCATTTTCTCTTCTTCGTTGATCTCTTGTGTGCCATTTTTTGACTCGAACCAGATTTGCTCATCACGATCACTGCTCCGATTAACATTGTCAGGATAAAAGCTAGTTTGAGAATTACACTGAAGCTCCGAAAAGCTGAGAATGTTCTCCTCAAAGCGAACAGATGTGATCCTCTGAGGAGACTGCTGCTCATGGAGAATCGAATCCTTGCAAATGGAGTTAACAGACGGTGTTCGTACACTTAACTTGCTAGTCCAGTTGTCGTCATCGAATGAAATATTTATACAGCCAGTGGCACACGATGTCTCAGAGCTGGTCCTGCTCAAAATAACTGTCTCATCGAGACCGTCATTATAAGCATTTGTTTGTGTGATTACCCCAAGCGTCATTGAGCTGACGGATGGTCTCATAGCGATATTTTTGTGTGGTCGGAAAAGAATAATATAAAGTTTTGGCACAAAGATGCAAACCCAGGAGACAGAACCTATAAAAAAGAACATAAAGCACGAAAGGACTGTGCGATACCATCCCGTAGTACCCATGTAAGAGGGAATATAGACAATAACAGTGATGCAGATTGTCATCATCGTAAAAGCAATGAACTTTGACTCGTTATAGTTCTGTGGCACCTTCCGCACTAGGAATGCCTGATAAGTACATACTAAAACCATACCAGCGTTGTAGATCAGCCATACCGAAAAACCCACCTCACTTGCAGATAGATCACATACCAAAGAGGCCTCCTTTGTTGATTCGTGGTAACTTATCCGGGGTTGAGGGGTAGAACTACCGTAGACCCAACCGAAGGTGACAGCAAGTTCGATTACTACAAGGGCTCCTGTTAGAAGCAACTGCCATTGGTTACCAAGGAAACTAGCCTGACCTGTTTGGAGTAATTTCTCGTTGAAGATTCGCGAGATTCTGTTCGTCTTTACTAGAATGGTTCCTTTTAAAAAATAAGTTTAAGTTAACAATTTTTGACATTGAATTCTTACCGCGGCGCGAGAAAAACTCACATAACCGCAATGATCTTTCTTAAACTCCAAGCGTAAGTTAACTAGCTTTGCAATGCTGATGAGCCCTACAAAGGACGAAAGAGCTATCCATGGCTGCTGGCAATCACGCTCACCAATTTTTATGGTAGTTTAAGGGGTAAAACCCGCTACCAACGTGGCCATTGTGCCCAATATAGCGGCTTCAAGCTAGCTACTAGCACTTTTGTGCTATCTATAATTGAGCTTATCTTTATAAACACATCCCATAAGCATTGTGCTTTTACCATCACTGCTGCTCACTATTTTTTACGGTAGATTTAAGGGGTAAGGCCTGCTACCAACGTGGTCTTAGTGCCATTATTGTGGCTTCAAGTTAATTACTAGCACGTATGTGCTATCTATACTTTGTGTTTGTCATTTAAGCTACATTGCACAGGCATTGCGCTTTCAATAATAGTTTATCTAGTACTAGTTGTTTTCTGTATTTTAGCTTATTTCATCAACTCTATAGCCAGAGCATGAATTAATCATGTATTTTAAACTTTTTAGATATTTTTTATATTTTTAGGTAGTGAAGGGCGAATGGCCGAAATCTTATCTTTATATTTTTTTAAATTAAAGTCATTAGTTGCCTTCAGCATTTAATTTTTTTTTGCAGAATATAGAAAACAGTAATAGACAAAAACTGTAAAAAAAAATAGCCAATACAACGTAGAATTGATGTTTTATAGCACGATATTTCGACTAGCATCAGGTATGATTTAGAAATTATAATGATCACATTTATATATGATGTTGAACGGAAACTGCAAAACAAATGGAAATTACAAATAATCAAAAATTCCAAAATTGAGTGAAAAAAGGGTGACGTTTAAAGGGAACCTCGGCTGCTCAACAATATTTATCTCAAATAAGAGTTTTCTTTAAATTGTGTCTACATCAGCAGCTCAAATTTGATAATTCTCTGTATATAGTTCACGCCAAGCGATTGATTTTGATCAATGAATTTCCTGCGGGCCGCCATCTTGAAATGTGACGTGTTGCGTTGCAGTGCCAGTCTCTACTCTTTATAGAAACAATATAGCAATGAACAAGTGGGGGTCTGGTACTGCAACGCAACACGTCACATTTCAAGATGGCGGTCCGCAGGAAAACCAATAGCTTGGCGTGAGCTATATACACAGAATTATCAAATTTGAGCTGTTAATTTAGACACAAGTAAAAGAAAACTCTTATTTTTGATTAATATTGTTGGACAGCCGAGGTTCCCTTTACGTTTTAAAACTAAAAGTAAAACTGAGTTTCTAAAACTTTTATGAGAAATCTTTCCAGTCATTCAAAGCAGCATACTTGAATGGAAAGCTGGGACGTAAACAAACGGATGCGTAGACGGGATCCGGGAGCAAGGAGTCGGAGTGGAAAAGAGACTGTTGCCTGTACAGGATATTTTCGTTTCCGATTCTCACTGGTTAGTTCCGATATATAAAACTTTTTCAAAAACTAATTGGAAGAGCCGCAAGCAAACTAAGCAAATCCTGCCATCTTAACAAGACTGAAATGACTGATTTTTAATTTTGTTTCTTTTACAATAAAATTCCTAATTATTTGAAATTTTCCCCTATTAGTTTTTTCTACAATTCGCAAGTCCTTTTTGTCTTTGCAGGCTCCAATTTTACGACCACACTTGGGTCTTTATCTCCCGGAAAGATTAAACTGTTGCAGTTTACCTAAATAATAAGGTTTATTAAAAACTGTCTATGTAATTCTGGTCGCTTAAATAAATAATTCTTAACTCAATCTGGCAAAATGCTGCTACCAGTAAGAACTAGTGTGGTGGATTGACAACTTACCTACTACCATGACAAAACACATGCCAAACAAAAATGGAAGAAGTCGACAGGAAGATTTCGTAGGTTTTGCGACGTAAACTGTTGGCGTTGTAAAGAACATTGCGATACCTGCTAACAGAACAAAACAAAGATGGTGGCTCGCCGCTTTTACAACCGCTGTGTCGCGGTATTGACAAAACACAACCAACGTAAAACTTATTGCCAAAACACCAGAGCTCGATACGGCAAGTATTACTAGCCCCCAGACTTCTGAGTAGTTCAGATGAGTCGGATGGATCGCTAAACACGCGTTGTGGAGGCCATTTGGCCACGTCCCAACTGGACACTCAATACAGCTTGTTACACCCGTCCTGTTTGTGATAGTTTTACCTCGGCACTTCAAACAATCCCAGCAACATTCGGGAAACGAGCTGTGTGGAGTTTTGTAGTATCCTGCAAAAAGAGTTAAGTTTGACTTAATTTATGAAAATCATAAACTGATCAATAGTTACTCGGGCTACCGATAAGTAGGCGAAGTCTAGGTTTTGGTTTCCTCTCTAACTGTCTGTCTGTCTGTCTGTCTGTCTCAGTATCTGTCTATATCTTTCTATATCTGTTTATATGTTCTTTCTATCTATCTATCTATCTATCCATCTATCCATCCATCCATCCATCTATCCGTCCGTCCGTTCGTCTCTTTGTCTGTCTGTCTATCTACCTATCTATCTATCAATCGACAATGTGGAGAGTGTGTAAGCCTGCCAGCCTGACGGTCTGCGGTATTCCTTTACAAGAATGAAAGCAAAGCATCATACCACGTCAGACAAACTAAAAAAACAATGAATATAAATATTCGAATGAAAACAATGGAGAAAAATTGCTGCATATTGGGCGCATCCTCGGTGTAAGAACCTGTGAACTTTTTTCTTTGTTTTGTCACTATTACTTTCGTTCTATCTATTGTTTT